>JAUZNJ010054496.1:0-57662 GCA_034780135.1 Jordanella pulchra | reverse complement strand
ATTTGTCATTCTGTATGCACAGAGTGCATACAGAACGAAATTGCGTTGCATACAGCTTATGAACATTTGCATTGTTATTTTTGCATTGTTATTACTGCAGGTGACTTTTTGTTCTTTAAAAATAGAAAAGACCCGGGGGGGGGGGGACAACTTTTAAATCAAAGGGGGGCTCATTGAGAAAGGTTTGGGAACCATTGCTTTTTGGGATTATATTATTCACAGTTCAGTATTTTGTGTTTCTTCTCTGTTTTATCATTTGCCTTTTAGTGTTGCTTGCATTTTCTTTTGAATACTAACGGAGGGATTGGAAGAAGCAGTTTAGTATGAAAAGACACTGCTTTGCTTATTATATGTGCTTTTCCTCTGATTCTCACCATATTATCCATAAAAGTTATTTATTAATAGAAACAAGTGTTAAACTTAAAAATACATTTTCCTTAAAATTGCTTTCTGAATTTTATTCAAATCTTTTTTTTTTTCACTGATTGGATTTATTATTAGTAATCTTCTATCGCTGATCTTGTGTACTCATATAAAAATAACGGTAAGTAATTTAACATGTCCTGGTACTTGACCCATTAAGTGTTCATCTAGGTGTCTATTGTCTGATTAGGCTCTCATTCAAGCCATTCTTTCTCACTAAATAAATTTAGAATAGTTGCTGCTTCTTTTGAGTTAACTTCCATTTCTCTTCTCTCATTGTGTCAGAGGTGGAGTTTTGTGTAAACTATGGAAGGCCATCACAGACTACAGGCAGAAGCCAGACTGACGTCAGCAGCTCAGCATCCTCCCATCTTTTACCTCAGTATTTATAGGAACAAGCAGATGTTTAGGAGGAAAAACCTTCCTTCGCTGTGAGGACAGCTTTCCAGTCACACGAGAAATCTTCTGGAAGTATTTTTTTTTTTTCCTAACTTAAAAAAAAAGATTCTGGACTTTTGGAGATTTTTAAACTAACTCTTTAAAAAGTGCCATTGGTTTTTGATAGGACTGTTGGATAAAAGACTTTGCTGTTGTCACAGGTCTGAAAAAAAAAGAAAAAAAACTAAGATTGTTTGGAACAAAACATTTTCTCCATTTTTTATGTTACGTTTACAGCAACAGTGACTGAATGATTTTTTTTTTTTTATCATTATTATTAAAAAAAAAGCCTGAGATACAAAATACTACATCCAACATGATCTTTACTAACATTTTTTTCTTATTATTAAAAAAAAATCCTCATCACTACTTTATTTAAGCAGATTTATTTAATTGTACTGTGGAACTTGTAAGTTCATGCTCATTACTTTTGTTTTAATTTTCATTTTATTTAATTTTCTCTTTTAAATTTCTTTTTAAGGTTCACATATAGAGTTTTATTGCTAAACCGTTTCTTCATGTAAATAATGCGTTATACATCCTCTGTGAATGACTTTTATGTACTTTATAGAAGATGTTGCTCAGCATAGCCAAACCTACATGTGAAATGGACCAAGTCTATATGATGAAGACATGGGAAATAAGAATTGTATATTGTGTATTTTTTATCCTCAGCTCTCATAGGAAGTATCACTCAGTTGGTAATTAATTAATTTAACATGATCTAATCATCAGCTTTTGTTGTTGCACACTGGCACAGTTCTGTTTATATCTTGCTTGTAATCCCCGAGTCAGACGTACCCTTTGGTGAAGATTCTATAATGCAAACAAATTTCTCATTTGTGGGTCTTTTTTAACTATTTTCTCTAAAATGGAGGAAATAATCATGAGCAGTTTGTAAGTTTCATTTTATATTCAAGATTATTCGAGACATTTGTGTCATTGTTTAAATAAAAACGTTCATGTTAAAGCTGTGAAAAAAAAAACACGTGCAAGATGCTTTTTTTACAGTTCCATTCATTTATTTTGACAATGTCCTACTTGAATACTCAAGAATAAAAGGACAAGAAAAAAAAACACTATTTTTACCAAGTTCTGTTTTTATGAAGCGAAATCTATGCAATCCACCACTAACCGGACATTTCGAAATGATGGTGTTTCTTCTTTTATTATTTTACCTCTGAATAAACTAGCAAGAGATGTCAAAATTTAAAACTGCTTTAAGTGACAAACTGCACTTAACTGAACAATCTACAGTTCAGGTGTAATACTTTGTCAATCTTTTGGGCATGTATAATGGCACAAACTCTTTTTTTAATCCATTGACAGAGTAAACATGTGGACAAGGTAGGATTGGATCAAAATTAATGTCAACAGATTTATGGTGTTATTAGTCATTGTAAGTTTGATCTTCTAATAATCTCCTTCTCAATACACCATGGTGGCAACATGATTCTGTGATTATGCTTGAGCAGAAACATGGAAGGTTTGTATGCCAGCAGGGTAACAATTCTAAACATATAGACAGAGCTTGATGGAATGTATTGACCAAAGCATGTGTTGTTATGGCCTAGTTAAAGTCCAGACCAAAGTTTTAACAGACATCTGCAGTAACTTACACTACTAAGTAACTTAAGATCAACATTCACATCTTTTGCAATTTTGTAAGGAGGGAAGGGCACCAATGATGTCTATGTTATGAGGGCTAGATGCAAGTTCTTCTGTAGTACTACTGATCCAAAACAGTCTGAAGAAAATGTTTTTTAATCATATTTATTAAAGTATTGCATAAAGGCTTCTTGGATGCAACAATCTTTTTTTTTTTTTTTTCTACAACAGCCATCAGTCAAGTGATATGTGATTATAATCCAAGCCTTCGTTTTGGATTAGAGCTGATTCCTTTACCGGACGTTTACTCAAAAAAGGTAGGGCAGGGTATGGATCCATGAACATACTAAAGAGCTACAGGCTGATGGAGCCATATATGGGGAAGTGTGTGCGCTGTTGTTCGTTTTTTTCCGTTATCTTTGGTTCTCCCCCATTTGGACACTAATCTGTACTGTACCAATGTGGGCTTTATTGTAATAAAGTATTTATAAGTTGAAGTCACCGTTTATCTGGAGTGTTTGCTGGGGATGTGGATTGAAAAAATATACTTCAAACAGTTTTAAAATTAATAAGAAATCTATAAATAAACAAGCCACAAAATTATATAAAGTGGTGTTTCTGTTGGATTTAAGTAAGACTCAATTTCAGTTTTGTTTGGGAAATAAAAAACAACCTGTCACCAAAAAAAATAAATAATAAATGTAATTTATAAATGTCGATTATTCAAATAAAACTGGACGTACATGAATGGTATAAACAAATACTCAATCAACCGTTATCTGAACATTTTAATACATTTTTACAAAATTATTTCAATGTTTTTACTCATATTTAATCAGTTATTTTATTGCTACTTATGAATTTCTGCGTTAGAAATTGTTTTGTCTGTTGACCAATCAAATTTCTAGCGGGCAATATTCAGGTTTTATTTTTTAGGGGCTCTAAAAGAAAAAAACCTGAAATTATTTACTAAATGTTAAAATAATGATTGATTTTAAGATCCAACAAATCTGAATTTTAATTACATGTTCTAAAACAGTGTAATTGTGTATTTAATAAATCTGTCATGCATTTCCATAAAGAAATGTTTTATGTGATGCATTTGTTTTTTTATCGTAGATGTTAGCTTATTAGCTAGATCGTTGCTCCAACAGGTGATCGCCATATTTGTTTATCAATCTGTGTGTGTGACGTCAGCATTTGTGTTCCCTCCCTCACTATGACAACGGCAGATTTTTAGCATATTTGGAAGACAAACGTTTATCTGCCTTGCTGTAGATGCAGAGGCCTTTTATTTTTGGATTTTTTGTTTTGTTTTAAATCCCCCCAGTTAGTGTATTTTGATGTTGGGAGGCCGCTGCAGCTGATAAACACCCTCATGAGTGGGATGCTAGCCGGAGGCAGAGGGGGACGCTGTTTTACTGAGTGAACAACAACATGGCTTTGCTTCAGCATCCCCGGCTTCTGCTTCCCTGTGTTCTCCTGCTCTTCTTTACCATTCGTCTAAACGCCCGGTCATCACAGATATCAGACCTGAAATCGAAAATATCTGGAGTGGAAGAGCTTTTGGAGGAATTCCGAAAGCAGCTCCAACAGGACCAGGCTTACAGAGCGGCCGACGTAAGCGACTCCTGCGTGGGCGACTTCAGCGCTGCGGAGGAGCGCATCATCCGGACGACGGCCTCCATTGAGCAGGGAGCCGCCTTCCTGTTGGCTCCGAAATCAGTGTACACCTGGAGGGACTGTCTGCACGCCTGCTGCTCGCAGCCTCACTGCACGGTGGCGGTGGTGCAGGAGGATCTGAGGCGGCCGGGGGAAAGCCTCAGCTGTTACCTGTTTAACTGCACCTATATGAATAAAAACATCTGCTCCTTCGCAGCGCAGGAAGGTTTCACCACCTACAGCCGGACTGCGAACGGATCGCAGGGAGACCTGCCCGGTTCTCACAGCGCGACCACCGGGAGGCTAGAGCAGGCTACAGGGGAGCAAACACAAGGTGGGAGAAAAACATAAACAAATGACAATGAATGTTATTCTTATTTCAGTCTTTGTGATTACTAACACATATGCATGAGTTTTCCACCAAACTGTGATGATAAATAGGCCAATACACAAATTTTATATAGAGACACTATGTAATGTCGTGTGAAAAAAAAGTATTAGGCATCTAGTTCAATAAATGAGATCGATGGATATTCACTCAGTCGGAATTTCTTTCTTTCTTTGCAACGAAATGAGAGGAGGAAAGAAATCATAGCATGAGGTTCAGCCCTGTTCTGATCAGACACAGTTTCTCTCCCTAACTTGAAAGTTCTACAGATCAAATCAAATAATGGTTTTATTTAAAGAAAATAGGTTTAAATTGAATGGCAGTTCCAGATTTAATTTAGTAAGGGGGAGATGGAACAGTTTATTAATTGAGCCACAAGTCCAGGTTGCAACCCCCTGATCTAACAGATGAAAACTGTGATGCTATCTTAGTACAGCTAAAACTTAAAGCTGACTGTCATTTCTAAATAATTGTCAAAGTAAAATTGTGAAGGTGAGATAACAGCGATTTAGTTACAGTCTCTTCTGTCAGTTTATATCATCATAAGAAATTGATTTTGTATTACCTCGCAAAAACTAATCCTATTAATAAACCTTATTAAAAAGAGTTTAATTTCCCTTAATACAATCAGGTAAAAGAGATAATCTGCCAAAGTAATGAGTATTTTTGCAATTATAATAAGCCAATTTAATAAGATGTGTCTGAATTGAGACAAAACACTAGAATATATATTTTTTGAGCTTTTTATGGCACTAGTGACTCGTTTTTCTGACAGTAGGCTGGTCGTGTGCGCTAACCACTGCACCACCTAGATTCTTATTATCCTTTTTTTTTTACTTTTTACATAGAAGCATATAAGTTGCATGCCTTCATTTAGTTTAGAGGTTTTACAAAAACATGAGAAGCAAACAGTAGTATTACATATAAAACATTGTGTAGACCACTCCATACATTTGGATGTTTTTGTTCTGCAGGTAAGATTACCTCAAACAAAAGTTTCACCAATCTTTAGCTGGGTTTGGAATATTCTGCTATGCTGGAATCCAGGTTAGATGAGTATTCAAGTTTTTTTTTTAACTAAACCAGGTTAAAGATGTTCAAAAGAATAAAATGAAGTGGAATCACTTTTTAGCATTAGTTCCTGAATCAAAAGCTACAATGAAAAGCCAGCTTCAGCCTCATAAAGTAGGTTTTGTGGAACACCAACACTGAATCACATCCTAAACACTTGTGAAACACAGTAGTGGCAGCATAATGCTGTGTGGAGGGGTTTTTTTCAGCAGAGATGGGGGAAACTGGTCAGAATCAGGATCTAAATCCAGTTTAGAATCTAAGGCAGGACTTCAGTGGATATCAAACAATCAGCTGAGACGAGTTACCTTTGAAGGTTAAGGGTTGGTACATTGGGCTTTGTTTAGGGTTGACAGAGTAAAGGGATCCAAATGCAAATATACGCCATGCATTTATATTTGAAAATGTGTTGAAAAATATTTTTTTTTCCTCCAATTTTGCAATCATTACCAGCTTTGCATTGATAGGTCATAGAAAGCATATTAAGGTGGAGGCTGCAATGGGATTTAATGTAGAAACGTTAAATGAAAAAAGGTAGAAACTTGACTTTTTTCTGAGTTCTAGCTTTAGTCTGTTTAGTTATTAGTAAATTGTTAGGAGAATTAAAGTGGTCTTTGTTTTCTTTGAACCATGGCATCTAAGTATATTTTGCAGTTTATTTTCTTTTTCTCACAGGAGAAACATTTATGGACCCGACACTGTTATACATGCACTTGTTTTGAATTACCATATCAGAAAAAGGAGGATTCATTTTTCTGTAGCATCTATTCAGAACAACTTTAATGAAACATTAGCAAAAGATGCAAAAATAGCCCCTGATCCGATATCTTAAGATTTTTATCAGATATTTTGCACATAAAAAGATTTTTTTAAAGCATGACAGGTTGTATAACTTCACTTAATGTTATCAACTGCTTGTTTCCCTGATAAGGCAGCATGGCTGGATTAATGATTGGTCATTCAGTTAGTTGTTTTGTAAAACTGGGTCTGGATGTTGAGAGCAGGAGCAGGTGCTGTGTAGCTTTAGTTGTTACACCAGTGATGGTAATAAATATAGAACAAGTTGTTTGTCTTGTTTTAGCTTCTCGGTCGCTGCATGTTTTACGTTTTAAAGTGAATCCATTTAGGTTTCAGCTTCCTAAAATAGGGTTAAATTCAATCTCTTTTTCTTTTTTAAACTTTAGCCGTCCAGGTTTTACTTTTTATTTCATTGTATCTTTATTACATGAACTGAATAACAGTAAAGTTAAAACAAAAACAAAAAAAAATTATAGGTTTATGTTTTGTTTCATTGGTAGAAAATGAACTAAAAGTGATGTTCAGTCAAAGAAATGAAAAGTCACAGGACTAACCTCTAATTGGAATCCACAGAGGTGGACGAGCCTCCTCGCAGCGATGCTGGACAGGACGTGGTGATCCAACTGCCCACCGACTGGGCCATCCTGGACGGTCGGGACAGTGTGGACGACCACAGGATCACCCACTATGAGTGGACTCTCGTTAAAGGGGATACAGCCATAATTATGAAGGTTTGTTTTAAATTTAATCAGTCATCAAGAACACGAAAACTACAAGGAAGTACAGAAGAAATTCCATCCATTAACTATCCAAACAACAAAAAGAGCTTTATGTGTAAATATACTTTTTTAAAAAGCACACATTTACAAATAACTACACTTTTTATTTTGATGATCCCCGTGGCTGTGAAGATTTAGCTCCAGCAGAAATTACTGTAGCATAGAGCTGCAGCTCTATTGATATGTGCTCACAGTCAGATTCTGCAAATATTTGCACTTCCTCTATAGTCAGTCATTGTTGTCACGAACAAAAGGGAATAAAATAAAAGCGGATTCTCGCTTTTTGTAAACAGGTGAACTTGAATGAACTGCTCCATATTCGTACGCTTTATTAACAGATGATAGAGTTGGATTTCTATCCCTGGCGCTCAAATAAGAACTGAAACGTGAGCCTCTCTGAATAACCAGAACCTTAGAGATTATTTCCTGCACTAATGAAAACATTTGCTCTTTTAGAAAAGTTCAGTTTTCTGTACCTTAAACGGTAAAGATGAAGGGAAACATGATCACAACATCTTCAAAGCGGTTTTAAATCAACATTATTTTTCATGTACTGAAGTTTTTAAAAATATATATATTTAATGACAAAACAAAAGAAGAAACACATTTCAGTTTAATTCAGGTAATAAAAAAGTTGTCAGTACAGGAATCCGGCTAATTGAATCTTCCAAATTAGAATTTTATGTCAGATCTGTTGCTGCTGCCATGGTTTTCTTTATGCACGCTGTAGGCGACGCATCCAGGGCTGCTGAAGGTCAGTGGTCTGCAGGAGGGGGTCTACACATTCCAGATGACTGTTACAGACACAGCGGGACAGAAGAGCTCAGACAACGTCTCTGTCACTGTGCTGGCACCAAAACACCAGGCAGAAGGTCAGAGCTTCACCAAATCTGCACCTTTGCTTCTGGGTTGTTTTTTTAAAAGGTGGTTAAGTAGTTATTCGATTCTGCATTGACAGTCTGCACTGGTGACTGCTCCAACTACCAGTTCAAATGTGATGATGGCTGCTGCATTGACATCTCCTACGCCTGCGATGGGAGACAGCACTGTCCTGACCGCTCTGATGAAGACTTCTGCACAAACTGTACATATTCTTGCTGTTTAAAAAACAAATATCTACATCTAGAACTTAATGAATTCCTCACAAAAGCTTATCAGTCTGCCTTATTTTCTAGTTGATGGTGGGCGTAAGTCAGTGACCCACCCCGTGGATCCTCCCCTCCCTCGGAGGCCCATTGCAGAGAAGGAGCAGGGTGAGGATGCCCCCGTGGTTCCAGATGGATCCAGGAGAACAGTCATATCAGCAGTGGACAGGAGCACGGTTGCTCATCCACAAAGCCTGAGCGAGGGGGCTTCTGATGAAGACGGTAGGAAGGTGTTCCTGCTCAAAATGCATTATAGTAGAGCTTTGATTCAGAAGACATCAGTAGCTACGTATATTGGGATAAACGGGCGATCAGGCTAAAATGTCACTTAAACGTGCCAGTCGGAATACTCTAATCGAAATCGACAGGTTTGGATGAAAATTTTAATCCAGCTGAGCAGATCGATATGCATGTCAGCAGGTTATAGGATCAAGTTACTCTGAATGAGACTAGCTGATCTGCATGTTCACATCAGTGTGACATATTTAGTCTGATCGGATGTTTTATTCAAATTACTTGTATTTAGTTTTTTTTTTTATATGAAAAGCTAGATTATATAAAGAGCCTTCAGGCGTTTATCTTGCTTCAGCTTATCTTGGGTAAACATTTTTCTAAACAATACAATATTTGTTCTGAGTCCTTAGTGTCTTTCCTTTTTGTAAAGCAGCAGAAAGGACATGTGTATGGACATAAGAGCAGATGGAGCCTACAGGCAGCCACTGAGTCATGGCAAAGAAGCACTCTGCAGGCCCTGGAAAAGCAGCTCTTAGCTTGCATCCCCTCTGAGTGCAGGAACAAAGCTCCTCTGTCTCTGATGCCATCTGATCCCTGAATTAGACCGAGACTGGCCAAAGGCCACCTTCACCTATCGCTGTTAAACATACTTTAGGTTCTACACTACGTACACTAAATGTGTTCTCCGTGATTGCTGAGAATAAAGCTTAAAAAAGAGAAGCTGTTGTTGGTTTAATAATTGTCAAAAAAATCTCAAGATTAGTTATTTTTTAGATTACTTCAACAACAAATTATAGAAAAAAGATCAAATGCTCTCATGTTACTAATCTGTTTGACCATTACCTGGTTCAAAACCTTAATCCCCTATAGAAGCAGCTATTCTCCTGTTCTTTGGTAATAAGGAGTATTTATATTGGAGGAAAATAAAATAACTCAGTTATAATATATAAGTACCTGAGTAAAAACAAATCCAAGTGGCAAATATGGATTACTATACATGTAATATATCCTTGACATCCTTGCTTTTCTTTCTTTAAAAGTTGTATTAATTTAATTGCTTCCTACATGACAAGTAACTATAACTTAAGTATGTAGGAACATTTATGGAGCCACTAAACCTTATTTTCCTTGCAACCCCCCCCCCCCCCCACCCAAAAAAATCTGTAAAGTTTTTTTTTTCTTTGCCCTTGAATTTAGCCCGTTACTCTAAAATAATTTAAACATACCACCAGCTGCCCTCAGGAGTCATCTGATTAGTAAATAGAGGCCATGTTCTGACACCTTTTCGTCTGTTATGTATGAAGTTGTGCACATTAGAATGTGCCATCCAGAAGTTGTTTTTTTTTTTTTTCTTCTAACTCCATGAGGTGAGCTGTGATGTTCCACCACATAAATGATTCTGGGAATCCATATTGCTCCTATGCTCCTGTTTTTCCTACTTCCTTACTTACTGCCAGCACTAGTCAAAGAGCACTCATCACAGCCAACGCTGAAGCACTGCTGCTTTGGCTGAAGTGTCCCGGTTCAGAGGCTAGATGTGCAAAACGGTTCTGGGTAGACCCAGAACTGGGACTGCAACTTGGTTCTTCAGTGGACACGTTTTCATTTTATTTGGATTGAATTCAAGACTACTTTGTTAATCCCATAGGGAAATTAAATCTAAAATGTAATTTAAATCTCATTTCTACCTCTTCCGGCTTTTAAAGCCGTATTACTTCTTTAATCTGTCACAAAATCCTAGAAAAAAATACTTTTGAGGTTTTTTTTGTTATATCATGATAAAATAAGAGTTCAAAGTGTGTAAATACTTTTGCAAAATTATATTTCAAATATATATTGAGTGCACCTGTCCCAGCAGATCCATGTGCTGCAGCTCCAGTCGTTGGGCCCTGTAAAGGCACCTTCCCTCGTTGGTACTTCGACCAAAAGGCAACAGAATGCAAACACTTCCTGTATGGGGGTTGCCAGGGTAACCATAACAACTTCCTCCATGAGTCTGACTGTGTCAGTGAATGCTTACAGAAAAGTAAGATGTATTTTTTGGCATGTGGGATTTTTTTTTACTACAAAAAGCTAAATCTTTAATCATTTTCACACGAATGATGTGATTTAGGTTCAGCTTTCAGGCCAACAAGTGTAGCGCCTCCTGTCACCAAGCAGACTGAGACAGGTAAATCATTGTATCAAATGTGACCAGCTTTACATATTGTAATTACAGAGTTTAATGACTAAAGTTTCTGATATATGTATATTTTTATATACTTTTTAAAGTTGCTGCTAAAATCTCACAAAGCCAAGCGGAAAGTGACTCAATCTCTAAACCATTTGCAGTTAAAGGAGGACACCTAGGCCCAGAGTCAGGTTAGATGTGTTTTCTGTTCTAACTTTTAGCTCGTTTGAATTCTGCCCCCAAGATAACGATTCTTTTTTTTTTTCCTCCCTCCAGGTGCGATCCTACCTCTGGTGCTTGGCATCCTCATCACCACTCTGCTGCTTCTCATGATCGGCTGTCGCCTCAGACTCGTTCGTCACAAGCTAAAGAAAGCACGTCCCCTCACCACAGAGGAGTCTGATTACCTCATCAACGGCATGTATTTGTAGCCGAGAAAGTTGGGCAGAGATGTAAGAATTTGCAATTTGTCTTACTTTCAGCCCTACATCTCAGATCAGAACATCTTTACGCTATGCTGCCCTGAAAGCAACACCCGCACACTGATCCCATCTGACTAACACTGTAATGCTGCTCCCTTTGGAATCATTAAAACATAATCAAGCTTCAATAAGTGTATTCATGTTGGATGAAAAAAACGTATTGTAAACCGACAGAGATGTATTCAACAAAGAAAAGATTAATGTAGTTTAAAATTAAATGCATTGGTTTGAAACTAAATTTAGTTTGACTTAAACATGTATTTCTTATATTAAAAAGTAAATTAGTCTATTTTGACTTTCGGTTCTGTCGTCCAAGAATTTGTGTCACACGTCCAGGTCCTTCAGCCATTGAGTAATCAAACACAGATTCACCCATTTGTTTCATATCAGGTTAAATGTATTTTACAGGATTTTTAAGCTGATCTTAAGTTTGACATAAACTTGGTAAAAACCTTTAACAAAAAAACAATAATAACATTTTGTTTTATTAGCTTGTAGCTACAAACTCTAAACTATCACTGTCGTAATGTCATTTTATTTTTTTCCCTTTTATATATTATTAAGTAAAGCTCAGGTATATGATATATGTAAATCTGTGATTTGATTACTTTTTGCCTAAAGGACCTAAATAAAACAAACAACTAAATTTTCAAAATGAAGTTGAATTCTAATACTGAAAGTACAAATTTACTAAATCAGTTTTAATCCAGATTTTTTTTTTTTTAAAGCACAAGCATTTACATTCAGTTTCAAACCAATTACTTTACTTTCAAATTACATATAGATTCAGTCTGAGCAATTCAAATCTGGCATAAGTTTCTGCTCAAATTCCTTTTGCAAGTGTTGCATAAAATGGCATGTTTTTATCACTGGGTGTCACTAATGTGCCATATTTGTGCTGCATTTGTTACTGCAGTTAGCTTGACCGATAGGTATAGATACTGGAGTGCCTGGTAACCACAGTTATCGTTAATAAATTCTGTTTATGTCCTGTGAATTACTTCATCCTGCTGTCTTTAAAGCATGTTTTGTCCTTAGTGTGAAGATCTAAACCATTAATGACTTTTAGTTGGTTTAATAGAAAAAAAAATAAATAAAAGTGTTTATGGGAAGGGAATTAAAAACAAGTGTGGTTATTGATCCTCATCCAGGAGGCAGGAAGAATGTTTTGATGTATTCTCTTTTTTTTTTATTGTCAGTGCCAACTTGGAGGGTGCAGGTGCATAACTTCACAAGTCACTGGGCAAAAGCCAGAGACAACTAAGAGTAACCAATTCAATAACCATGTCATGTCTGGACTGTGGGAGCAGAGCAGAAAACCAGGGAATCTATCAACCTCCATACAGGGAGATCTCAGACTGGAAGAACCCAAAACCTTTAATCACACACAAATTAATCACATATAATCACACGCAAATTATACTTAACATATTACTCAGAGCGGGCTGTACGGTGGTGCCTTGCAGCAAGAATGTTCTGGGTTCGGTCCCGGCCCCTGGTCTTTCTGCATGGAGTTCGCATGTTCTCCCCGTGCATGCGTGGGTTATCTCCGGGTACTCTGACTTCCTCCCACAGTCCAAAAACATGACTGTTAGGTTAATTGGCATCTCTCATTTGTCCCTAGGTGTGAGTGTGTGCGTGCTTGTTTGTCCTTGTGTGTCTATGTGTTGACCTGCCAGAGATAGGCACCGGCCCAACCGCGACCCTGACGAATGCAGCAGGAGAAGATGGATGGACATTGCTCAGAGCTGATTGCTAAAAAAGTATTAATACATATTATGAGGACTGTGGATTTTACAGGTGCATTAAATAAATTAGAATATATTCATGGTGACTTATATTTGTAATCCATTAATAGGTGTAATCCATTATACATCTAACATACATTTATCAGAAAATCAGGGGATTGAATAAGGAAAGAACATTATGGTCTACATAAAAATAGTGATGACTTAACTTTTTGTTGCCTTTGGGATTTATCAAGTTATTTTTATAATTACTTGAAAGTTTAGTGGATGGAAAATCTTTAGTACAAAAAATCCAAAAGCAATAAATGAAGCCTTTGATATAATTAAGAAGCAGAGCATATTGAACAGTTTGGCAGATTACAAAGGCTTGAGCTGCTGATGAAATTTAACTTTGGAAAGTCCCCATCTCTGTAGAAGTGAAGTCTCCACAGTAAGTGATGATTTAGGAAGTCATGTCATCTACTAGTGTTCACTTTGTTTTATTAAATCTAACAGCGCCTGTCCTGGTCCACTCTGCAGCTGTTTCTCTGCTCTGATTTTTTGGTCCCATGAGGAAAAAGACATTTGAACAGATGCTGTTCAACGGTTGCATGAGGGCGTCCTCAAGTCTTACACCAGCTCAGATAAGTCTTTAGTCGAGAGAATGACAAACCACAGATTTCTTTGCACTGTTGCAGGATGACAAATACATTTTAGAGATCTCGAGTTACTTTGATTTGGTGGATTTGTTGAGGTGCTTCAGCATCTCGAAACACTTTCATCCATAAGTAAATAGGGATCTGGAAGAAATTTGGGTTTTTCAAAACTAATATTGAAACACTTGTAAGATTTTTGCCATAACATTTTTTCATGACACAACAAAGAGTAGCAGCTCGAACAGACAGAAAAAGCTGCAACAAACAGAACATAAGCAACTCTTTATTTTCATATACCATTCCATATACTTTGAAAGCTAAATACCAATCAATCAGTCAGAATCCTCCTTAGCAGAATGTGCTTATTTAAGTGTTATAAAAAAAACAAAACAAAAAAACAGTCATTTGCTTTATGATGATGTTTATTTTGGCAAAGCAGTGACTCTCCCAATGGAACCTGCACACGTTGGAAAGGGGAAACCAGTAGCAGCAAACAACACATCACCAGGTGGAAAGCGCAGCTCTGTACCTGCATGCATTTTGGTGAGATAGGTGCCTTGCTGTTTTTTTTCTTTGTGTTTTTAAAGTGTATCCAGTGTGTTGTGTTTTTAATTTGTGCAGAAACGTTCTGCACAACCATTCTTCAGCCATTGTGCTGTCTGTATTTATATTTAATACTGCTGGCAAGGATGGGAAAAAAAGCTTATATTCTAGCAGAAAAAAAAACTACAGTTAGATAATCCACACACACAAGCTGTAGCTAGGTGAATTACCTAAAAGTGTCAGACATTTTCTTCTGCTCTGTTTGTACATTCAGCTTTGATCCTGCTGAAATGTAAAAATAAAAAAAAAACTGCAATTCAAATGGGGCAAACCATGAAAAACAAAAAACGTTCAACCAGCTGTAAAAATAAATCGAAAGATAGAGCCCTGAAAAGAAAAAAACAACATTTTGAATATTTCTGCATGAAGCTTCAAGCAGTCTTTTCTTGCAGCCCATCATGGCTGTTCATCAGTGTTATTCTCAAGTCCCTTATTTGACTCAAACAAACAAATAGCATGTTTTATAATGCTTGAAACAAAATGTCAGGGCCCGTCTGATGCCGTCCGAGTGTTCCGTCTTTTTATTTAGAGTTCATCCCTGTGGTAAAAAAAAAGAAAAAAAAAAGTAAACTTTAGGCAAGAGACATAAGAAACACCACCAACCTGTCATGCTTTTAGTGAAGATCTGCATGCAAAACGATCAAATACAGTCATGCCAAAAGTCAAACAGTAGCCGGTTTGTGTTCACGTCTCTCAGGGAAAATTAAGCAGAAGATTTGTGTTTTTATGGGTGGAAGGCATCCAAATTGACTAAATCATCATACTTTTGATAACCAAGCATGTCCAGCACTGCTTCAAATCAAACCGGATTAGAGGTTGGTTTTAATAACTTTATTTTTTAAGTGTTAAATAGGTAAAAGTAAACGTGCAGGTAGTTGGTATGGTATGGAAGAAGCAAAAAATGTCAACAAGCAGCAAAATGCAGCCCCTTGTGCTCCATTGCTTGCTCCAAGCCAAACCATTTCACCTTTGCCACTGTGAGAAGGACAGAGAGGGAGGAGGAGGAGGAGAAGGAAGTCACTTCCACCTGGACCACTGCTTGTCTTTGTCTGTTAAAGGCACATAAATCACCCCCATCAAGGGCTTCATTTTGGTGCTGCCATCCTCCAGCTTGTCATATTGCTCCAGCATCTGGTTTCCTCCAGCCGGGCCGACCGGGAGAATCAGACGGCCGCCGGGCTTCAACTGGTCCAAAAGCTGTACATGGAAAACATGTTAACGCTGAGGTTGTTCTAAAGAAAAAGGGGAAAAGTACTGATGCATTATGAAATTTCATGATATAAAAAATAAAGCAGTTTATATTTCTTACTCTGAGGTACAAAATTCTGACTTTCAAAAACAAACAGAAAACAACATGAGCTGAGGATTAATAATCAACACTATATTCATTGATAAAGTATAACTGCTTTGGAATTAAACAAAAAAAACAAAAAAAAACTAATCAATGTTTTTGAAACAGGTTTTCATTGGTTTAGAGTAAAGCGAGAGGCTGATGTTCAGCAGGATTACGAGTCCTCAGAATGACTCACAGCTTGGGGGACGTTGGCAGCTGCTGCACCAACATGGATGGCGTCATACGGTGCTTCCTCTGGGTGACCCATTCTGCCATCACCCACTGAAAAGACACACAGCAGGGTATCACTGACAGGCTGCCAGACTCCGTACAACACGGATGGACCAACGTCGTTAGCTAAAAAGATGATTCATTATCCGCTATTAATCAAAACATTAAAAGAAAACAACATTTTATAAATCTCCTGAAATGTGAGAGCCAAATTCCCGAAGTAATTAAGAATTAATTCACTAAACAATGCAAAATAAATGCAGTCCTTAACTCAGCTATTATATACTCTTACAACTATACTGTCCTACTACACAGGTCCAGAAACATTGTTTGCAAAACAATTAATAGAGCTTTAATGAGGAAATGAAATATTTTTTTACTATATATAATGTATATATTATATCTTTTATTTTATTTAATTGGTCTTATTTATATTAAAGTATATTTCTATATCAGCTACAGCCTGCTTTTGTTGGAATTTGTGCAAACAATTGAAAAATCATGTCTAACCACTTGAAATTCTATCAGCTAAGTTGAAGCTGCACTTTCAACCTCCAGCAGAGGTGGTGAAAATACTCACTTGCTCAATTATTTAGTGCTGCAGAAGCATTTCAAGCAAGTTAAAAATACTCTGGTTGGAAAAAAGAAATCATACAGTCAATTTTTCATCCATAACATCTTACCTATTAGCTTGACTCGGCCTGTTGTTATCAAGCTGGGGTCATCTTTCTTCACATTGTTTACAGAATCATCTACCAGCTCTTTGATATGATCGATTCCTATAACTTTCCCTTTAGGGCCTACCTGGAGAGGACAAAACAGAGCAGTGTTCAGTTCCAACAGAAATCCCAAAATATTGAACGATTTAGTCTGTTTTTCTACAGTGATTGGTTCGTATATCATTGGCTCTAGGTTAATTTGAGTACTACATCAGGAAAAAAAAATGTATGTGTTTACCCGCCATGTGTGTGGCTCACCATTCGTGCAAAGCAAACGGAGAGGATTCCGCTGCCTGAGCCGACGTCCAGAGCTTTGGCTCCCTCATACAGCTGGTCGTGTAGAAGCTCTAGTGCATAGGCATGCTGGTAGGAGTTGCCAAAAAAAGAAAGGGGGAAAAAAAAAGGTACTTTAAATGAGCATTTCATCCAACACTGGCTGACAGGATGCCAAGTTACAGGATGTAGAAACATGTACAGTTCATACCATATGTGGGGCGCTGATGGTAGCTTGATAGCCTTTTGATTAAAATAAGAAGCACAGGTTGTTTTAGTTCGTCCTTCGGCTCTTAAGGCCGTAGGGGATAAATGATGACAGGAGAGGACGTACCTATTGACTGTGGTGAGTCCATGTACGGATTACACCTAGAGTAATGTGCTCGGTCTGTGGACAGCATGACTTCATACACCTTGTCGGATTTAATAATGCCATTTTCTGAAGACGAGAAACAGGTTGTGTCATTGGATATGACTGTAGAAAGAGAAGCAATACATAATCCTGCAGCAAAAATTAAAATTGGTAGTTAAATAAGAGACATTATACAGTTTAAAAAAAACAATCCTTACAATAATTGTAGGACTCCAATTATAGTAACATATTTTACCTTTATGAAATCTAAGCATAAACCTCAATACAACTGGTCATCATAAGCGTGATTAATCATCAAAGCCATGATTAATAATTAAAAATTTTGATTTGATCATACTAAATCGCTGAAGAGACTTCTTGTGCATTTGCAAAATGAACAATTGAAAAGGATCACGTGTTCCTGCAGTGAGAAAAGACCAACAGCGAGTGAATCATTACTCAATTTCTTCGTATCAAATAAAAAGCATACCGAACAACATGAATTTAATCAATTTTACAATTTGAGGTTGTGTATAATTTGCAATGGAAAACAGACCTAAGGGAACAAAACAGAAAACTAAAGTTTGAAAACACCCATTCCAGCTTGGGTTGACCCCGGAACAAAGGGAGACGGCTGTGAATTAGTATGCACTCTACGTGTGACCTGTTTTAAAGCACCTTATGCTAATTCTGGGTTAAGTTTCCCCCATTTGTGTCTAAATGGGTCAGTGGCAACTATCATAGACACAAAAATAAGCAAACATACTGACAACACTTGCTAAGCTTCATCTGAATGTTGGCTTTTTATAACTCAAACACTGGAAATCCTTAACAAACAGAAGTAGAAATGTATTTCCAAAAACTAGACTATAATATTGACACTGCTTAGCTATGTTTAACTGCTTTAAAGTCAAAATTCAAGCTACTGTATACTTCAGATAGATTAGACAGTTAATCACATCTTCATTGCTTCTCTTCCTTTCAAACTTGCAGCTATTGGCAAACAGCATGAAGCCTGCAATGATATACTGGACTGACTGGAATATAAATAGACCTGGTTACATACTTAATAGTGAAAGTAGATTTGCAAACCCAACTCTGAATATATCCTAATGCCATCTGCAATATGCACATGGAAAAAAACATGTCAGGGTTTTATCAGTTTATAAGGGACTTTATTACAGAAGACTGCAAACCACGTTACGTTAATTATGGTGGACTTAGTACAACATTGGTCTATAAAGGTGCCACACTTAGGGTGTTTCACTTTTATTGCAGCTGACAAAGAAGCACTGTGAAAGCTAATGGACTTTAGCTTGAATGTTTTCTTTGACTGTTGTCTGTTTTACAATGGTAAAGATAAACAAGCCTAAAAAAATACAGTTGCCAACCAGTAAGAACAGTTTTTGAGCCACTTAATATAAACAATAAATGACCAGAAGACTTGGCTTGGAATGTATATTATAGTTGGGTTTTTTTTAGGAAACAAAGAAACCGACAGAGAATGTTACTGATATATAGGTTTGACACAAAACCTGCCTCCAGTGTTTACAGTCGGTGAAATTTCAGAAAAGGGCCATAGGATGTTTCCATTGCTGTATGGAGCAGAGAGCTTGTAAAGTGCTGCCTGACCCTTATTTGCTGTAGCATGGTGCAAAATAAATAAAGTTATTGCACTTTGATTACTTAATTATTGAAACTCTTTCCTGTCACAAAATGCATGGACATTAAAGGTATGAAAACAGGAATTACTAGTCCAACATTTATTTACTAAAAATAAAATACAACTTTTATTGATTTCTCCAACATCGTTCCAGTTGTGTTCAACTATATATGTACTAAGAATTAAATCAGCTAATATTATACATTGAGCACATGCTTTAACCACATATATTGTATGAATTCCCTCAGAAATGGGAAATTATCTATGTTTATTTCTTGAATTAACTATAGAGAGTGATTTAACAAAATACACGTTTTAGGCGTGGAAATCCTATATTTAATAGCAAGAGCCGTTGTTGTATGGTTGAGTAAAATATCTATGCAAAAAAAACGTCTGGATTTTTTTTTATTATATTTGAGTGTCAACTTAGCACAACCTTAACTCTAAGTTGATTAATATATTTTTTCCCACAATTTCAGGCTTTCAAATGTGTTTGTGCTAAAGGCGGAGCTTTAATAAAAACAAACTAGTAGAAAGCCATAAACATCTTGATTAAAGATTATCCTAATAAGAAGCGCAAAATACTTTTTACAGAACTGATGAGTGACTCGGTGTCTTTGTTAAGTGCTAACCAACTCTCTGCTAACGATAAAACCAATATACATTCCATTTCCTTAACTCAAGCATCAGAATCTAGTGGGATATTTTCAGCTGTTACTGTCATTCACATGGATGTGCAGTCAAAGATACAGATATCATGAGGGTGGGCAGGGCTGCACAATGCCAAATGACGCACATACAGCTAACAGGCTAAGCTAACGTTTCCCAAAACTGTGGCAGTTTAAGATTAATGCAAAACGTAAAAGGGCGTTTTTATACTTTTGGTTTGTTTTCTTGAGCTTTGAATTCATAAACATGCATATCTTCAACGTGTAAGCGTGGTTTGGAGAAAAGGGGTGGGGAGATAGGTAACGCTAGGTCAACAAACAGCTTAGCAACCAGCTAGTTTAGCTACCATGATCCCCGTGCTAACACCCGGACTCCAAACTGCACCGTTTAACGGCGACGAGTCGAGAAGGAGGTGACGATGCTACAGCTCCCACATGTACTCAGACTTACTGCGGAGATTGTTAACGAGCTCTGCGTGGCTGGCTCCTCCGGATTTCCACGCCATTATTAAGCAGACTTTGCGGAGTAAGTAGACAGCAGCTGTCAGTGCCGCGCCTGCGCCAACGGTTTTCCCGATGAAGCTGACAACCTCCAAAGGAGACGGCGGAGAAGCGGATACGTCACCGGACATCAAAAATGCCTTTTAGCAGCTTTTCAGAACCACAAGTGAACCGAAAAGGAAGTCATTTATATAACGATTAATTTATGTAGATATGCATCAAAGGCAATGTTGGCTGAGATACATTAAAGCCACATTGCTCCTCCACAGTCCGATTTATAGCATTGACACAACGGTTTCGCCACTAGATGGCGTAAAACATTAATTTGCACTAACTGGGTAAATGAAAAAAGAGGCTAGTTTTAAGCTTGAACCTTCCGCGCCACCGTAGCGAAGTATAAAGTGGCGGGTGTGTACGTAGAGAGCTAAGCTAACTTCAGTAAATAAAGTAACTTGACTTGTTTTTCCAATTGTTATAAAGAGTGCTTTTCAATGGAAAGTGCTACATACGTGTCTCAAAAAATCAGCAAGACGAGATGGCGGCCGGTGTCTTATTCAGCTTTACAACAGCCTGATATTTTTGCGACTGGATCATGGGACAACGAGGTTAGCAGTCGTAAGAGAGAGACATTTAACGTTGACTAAATGTGTTCTTTGTTATAGACGGAATTTGGAAACGAACAAGTTATAAAGTATATAATTAGGTGTAATAACTATAAAATACATTTCGGTGTGCTTTTTTAAAAAAAAAAATGCTGAGCATTGCTTGGAACATTGTTTATATGAGAATATTGTATAATATTCTTGCAGGAAAACAGGGTTTCTGTTTGGTCAATTGGAGATCAAGGCAGATCTGATCTGGAAGATGGATTTGAAGGAGACCCGCAGCTCATCTGTGAAAATAATCACGATGGAGATGTTCTTGACCTCCAGGTAAAGAGACACAAAAGAACCATGATATGAAACATATATTGAAAGGTTTGTATTTTAGTTTTTTTTTTTTTAAATCAAGGTTTGGAATTGGTTTAAAGATTAAAAAGAAAGCAAGAGACCAACAATGGAAAAGGGATTTATTAACATCTTTATTTCAGCTCAAGATGATCTTTGGTTTTTCGAGTTTAAGACAATATCTTAAAAACCAGCGGAACTGAAACAAGTTGTCATTCTTTTTGTTCCCTCCAAATTTTCCTAAAATATGCTTTTGATGGGAGTATTTTTAATAGACAGGGGAAGTCATCGCTCCATGTGGCACAGGTGTTTCTAATGCAGAGCATCCACAGTCTGAACCTGACATGCATTTTTGTCAACCTTTAACAGGATACTAACAAGGCTGTAATTGAAGTAGTAGAAATCATGGTTAATGTTCAGATGTTGTCAGTCTTCAGGATGGTTATCTTGGGCTCAGGCTATTTACTGCATGTCTCTTCTATCTATGTCTGCTTGCTTTTCCTCTGTAGTTGAGTATAAGCTATTATTGGTACAAAAAAAAATCATTTAATGCAAATAGGATTATACGTTTTATAATCCATTAAAGAAAAGCTTATACTGGCAAATCAAGCTTTAGTGAAAAGTATAAATCCATGTTAGCGAGAAAAAAAGTCTAATCGGTGAATTGTCACTTCATATTGATAAATCATTTGTGTTTGCTTAAGACAAAGTTATCCAAGTTACACATCTATAGAAAATAATTTTTTTTAACCTGTTCTTTTCCCCAGTTTTTGGACCAGGAGAGATTTGTGACGGTCTCATCAACAGGAGCTGTCACCATTTTCCGCCACCACCAAAACAGTCAGGTACAGTCAGTTTTTTTTGAATAAGCTTAATGTTGAAAGTCTTTTAACTGCTTCATAGCATAACAGAAATAAATCAATGAAATATCATTTGATATGAATAAAAAATCCTGTTGGAAGAACATCTGCTTAACAGAGAAGCTTTATTTTGATTTTTCCGAGTTAAGGGAGCAGTGACTGAAACAAGTGACTGAAGAGCCTAATTTAGACGTCGCATAAAATGTATCAAACCTTATCTTGATTTGATCTAAAATATTTTATTTAAATGTCAACCAAATTTATCCCTGTATTAGATGGTTATTTTAAAGCTGAAATCCGTTTTTATTTTTAGCTAAGGTTCTTGGTTCCAGGAGTAATTAGAAAGATCTACAAACACTGGATTATCTTCACACAGATGATGTGCTTCTATGAACATGCTGACTGAATTTCTGCCATAAACATCTAACACTTCATTTCTCCTTTCACTTTTTTTCCATATTTCCTCCCCTTTTTAATTGCAGACACTCTCAGTTACTCAGCAATGGGCGAAAGCTCACCATTTCCCCTGTGATAATGCCCCCAGCACGGGAGTTGCCTGCAACAGTCCCGAAGTTGTAACAGTGGGGGAGGACGGCAGGATTATTGTCTTCAGAGCCGACCAGGAAGGGGTGGTTCGAGTCCTAGGTGAGATAAACGTTAAACTCCTCCATCCTGATGGGCTTTCATGTTTAGACCAAATGTGGAGTGTAGAGGAAGCAGCTAATCGTTCTGCTGCTTTACCTTCTGTTAGAGAACGCAGACAGCAGCACGCTTCATGCTGTGACTTACCTGAGGATAACAGAGGTTTTGACCGTGAACTCCATCGGTCAGCTGAAGTTGTGGGATTTGAGGCAGCAGAGCAGCTCACCATCACAGATCCTATCATTGTAAGATTCTTCACATGATAACTAGAACTTGTCTGCTTTTAGTGTGGTTCTTTCTGTTGATTTTATTTGCCTTATATGTGTTTTTGTTTTTTTTCCTTCTCAATCAGGTCGGGAGATAGAGTACCTTTATACTGCGTTGACAGACATCCCAACCAACAACACATCGTGGCCACAGGAGGCCAGGATGGGATGCTCTGCGTCTGGGATGTGAGGCAAGGCAGCATGCCCTTCTCTCTCATGGAGGCGCACTCAGCTGAAAGTAGGATTTATTCTCACATAATTTAGCTGTTTGTCAAACTGATGGAATATGTAGATGATTAAAACCTGATTTTCGTGGGCAGTGTGGGAGGTTCACTTCCATCCTACGAACCCAGATCATCTGTTTACGTGCTCAGAGGACGGCTCTCTGCTGCACTGGGAGACCAGCTCCCCATCTGAAATGCCCTCTTTTTTACAAGGTAAGTTTTCTTTTGAGATTAGTTTAAATCATATAGGGGATTATTGGCATTTCTTTTAAGTAGCTGATATATTCATCACAATTTTCAACAAAATTACAAACACCATCCTTCTTTAATTTCCGTGAAATTTTGCTGCCCATCTTTTTTTAAACCTGCAAAAACTGATAAAAAATTCTTAAAACAATTGTATTTACTCTTTATTAAAGTAGGTAAATAACATGATCTGCCAATGAAATTATTATTTTTACCCTTTTACTAAAACAATACAATATTATACACCTAAAATAAGAAAATGAAGTTGTGTTTCCCCCCCCCTTTGTTTAACTGGAACATAAATCATCTTATTCCATTGGCAAATTATTTTACCTATTTAGGTTAAAGGAAATTCTATTTATTTATCTTTCAGTTTTTGCTGAGTAAGGCTGTTATTTTATATAGGGATGCATTCTCTAGTTCCATGCAGTCTGGAAAATTGAGGTTTTCTTTGGGGGGAGAGCCTCACTCATAAATAGGAGCTTTCACTCTAAAACTGGTGACAAATCTCCAAAAATGAGGCGCATCAATAGAAGTCAGACGTGTGAAAGCATGTGCAAACATTACTGCCCGTTTCCTTCCTATATCCTAATTTGTGGGCAGTTCAATGCAGCTGTACGCCCAGCTAAAACATGAAAACTACAGGGCACCGACCATATGTTCAAGTAACTATGGCAAATGTGCTGTAGCTACAGAGAGACTTTGTCTGCATACAACGTGGGATATTTGTAGTGAATTGCAGCAAACCAACATTAGTGATGCCAGCGACACGAACTGGACTGGAAATCGAATGTTTATCAGCTTTAACCTGATCTGATCTGCACAGCTGCTGTACTGAGATCAACTGTAGCCTAGTATGGATTGATATAATGAATGACTGGAATCTCCTTTCATATTTTGAGTAGGAAGACTGTTATTAAGCACAATATGGGAGACGGTTTACTTTAGATTATTAACCTTTTAGAAAAAGTGTAAAACACTGGCATCACAAGTATTTTTTTGTATATTCGCAGGAGTCCGGGGGTCTGGAAAAGAATGATGGGAATGTTTTTTCATGTCTGAACTCCTTTCCATTTCTTATTGCCGACACATTTGATCTATCCAAACATCCAATTCTAACAGACTTTAGTTTAAAGATCATTTTTTATGCTGACAACTGTATAGCAATTAATTTCTTGTCAGCTTTTGATTTAAAGTTTAAAACTTTTAAATTCTGGAGAGGTCTTGAAACTGGTGTAATAACTTTGCTTTGTAAAAAAAAAAAGCTAAACTAAAGAAGACGATTCAGGAAAAGCAAATCTACATAACCTAATTTTTAATGATTGGTTAATGGTTTGTATTTAATACAGACTGTTCTGTAGAAGTTCTTGTCCTCTACTCAAGGACAAGGATTTGTAAATTATATAGAAATAAGACTCATCAGTGTTCAAGCTTTTCTTGATGTGTATTTATATATATAAATATATATATAGGTAACGTGTAATTCTTTTAAATTCATTTTTAATTTGTTTATTTATTTATATTTTTGTGCCACCAGGAGGCAGGAACAGCAGCATGACCTCACGCAGTGCGATGGCCCCCGCTGGAGGTAATCAGTCCATCGTGAGCGCTTGGCTCCGTGGAGACTCCAGTAAATCTCGCCTGGAGACGACTCACATGCTGCCCAGTCAGACGCTGTCAGTCAACAGCTTGGACGTGCTTGGACAGTGTCTGGTCTGTGGGACTGATGGAGAAGCGATATTTATCAACAGAGAGGTCCCAGTTTAATAAAGGTGTTCGAAAATGCAAAAAATATGTTGATATAAATGTTATGTTCCTCATTTCAGGCACAACAAAGCCTGGTATGGACTTATTTTCTGTTGTATTGCATTTCCAACAAGTCAGAACGCCACAGAAGGTATTTTTCTTATGGTGTTTGTCTGATATCATGCATGCCTGACTTGCATTTGCAGTGCTATATATTATTAGAAATTAAAGACTTCTTTCGAACAGGATGTTTCAGTTTGCAAATACAGTTTGTAAAGGAGTGAATAAAATGTATTTAAATATTCCAAATTATCAATTGACTGTTTTCTTATCTTAACATCGGAGGTTCATTTCACATAAATTTTACATCACATTATTGCTAGCAGCTTAATTTATGTCAGTAATGGTGCCATATCTGTTGTAATGTATACTGTTTAGATTAGTTTTTCTAAGAGGCAGGCATATGATGGTGGAAGCATAATAAGGAGATTAAGGTATCAGGTAGTATCCAGGTAAGTTTTTCAACTTTACTTTTTTATGGTCCTAGGACATAGGTTTTTTCCAGTTAAGCATTGAAATTTCTATAGATAAATCTGAATATATATATAAACATATGTATATATATATATAGTATATTTTCTTTCAGTAATTATTTTGCTATATTTAGATGTTAATTTATTGGTTGATCTATTTATGATTTCAGTTATTTTTATGACAGGGTGAGTTGGTGTATATTTCCATATACATTTTAAATTTAATTTTGTGTAAAACCTAATCCTATTAGATTAATGTAAAAGCTATTATTTCCGGTTTAGCTCGATTTGTATGTGTTTTGATTTATTTATTAAAACGGTATTGATTGTCTTTATTTGTTCTCATGACCAGTATAAAATTTATGTTATATTAAATTCAGTTTTGTTTATTTAATGTTAGTCAATTTCAATTTAACTAGGCCTTTAATCGATCCTAATGATAGTTTAACGGAACTTTATTTTGAAAGTCGGTAGCAGTTTGGTGTGCGGCGTTAGCTTTGAAACAACAGGTCGTACTTGTCATTCAGATATCCCAGGAATTTAACACGACAAGGAACCTGCTAGCGCGGCACAACAAGAACGTTTTGTGTTAGAATCACGTCTCCCACAGAGAGGAGCTCCCGTAACATTTTCTGGTTATTGAAACGGGAGAGGTTCTTATAAAAGCAGCAACTACAAACTGCGGTAAGTTATCCAACAGGAGCTAATTGTTACCAGTTCCGAGCTAGCAGGCTAATTCCTAACTTGTTGTTGAATACCAGCTAATGGACGCCGTACCAGTCAAGCCGTTCTCTTTGATTTCCACACAGATTTCTTTTTATTTTAGTCACCAATGGTCATTTGTTAACCTACATGAGCTGTTAGGACAGTTGTGTGGAATGTTTTTAGTATTGTTGTTTCCCGTTGACGGAGAATTAACATAAAAGGAGTGCTAAGTTAGCCTGGAATGCTAACAAAGCTAATCAATTGGAAGAAGTCCTGGCTCTTATGTTAAACAATTTATATCTAGCGTTTTCTTTTTATTAAGTCTGAAACTAATATACCTTAAAATGTACTTAACAATAGAGAAGTCAAGCAACTGGTCTAACATGCACTTCCAACGTAATAGTTATCTCCTTGTAAATGTTTATCTGTGTTGATTCCTTCTCCTCAATCTCATTTTTGCCCAACCTGTCTGGTAGCATTACTTGCATGCTTGTTTATCTCATATGCATTTGATATTGAACGTTTTTTTTTTTTGTTCTGTTTTGTTTTTTCAGGAGCAGCATGCAGATGTGAAATCTGGCACCAGAGACCCTGATCATCAGCTCTGTTCTGGACCGGTGACATCCCCTTTATCCATTTTTTAAACGTCCATATAAATGCTTGTACATGAGAAGAGGGGAGAAACCCGAAGGACACAGACAGATGCGACCGAAAACGTTCCCTGCCAGCAACTACAGCGGTAACAGCCAGCAGATGCTACAGGAAATCCGGAACAGCTTGCGGAATTTGTCCAAACCCTCCGACCCACCCAAAGTGGACCCTGTAGGACAAGCAGAGATGCTCCCCGAGGACACCAGGCAGCAGCGGCGCACCAGCAACCCAAAACACAAAACGCACCACAAGGCACTACAGGAGATCCGTGGGATGCTGGCGCCTTTTGAAGTGAATGTTTCATCTAGTAGTGATTCTACCACTTCAGGCTCTGATGTCAAACAGGGGTCGCTGGAATCACCAAGTACTTGGTTTGAGGAGGTAAGATTAGTTTTTTGGTTTTTTTGTTGTTTTTTTTTTCACTCTTGCCACTTTTGATGAAGAATTTTAAACCATTTCATTCTTTTCGTGCCTCTGTAATTGAGAAGAACAATCTGGTACACTTTGTTTAGAGGGGAATTATTTGGAAAATGTCAGGAATGCAATGTGAAGTGACAAGTTTGTACAGTTATCAGTACAAAACAAGTTTTACATCTGACAGACAGCTTTTGTTTGCACTCATGCTCGATATCCAAGTATGAAGAGACGCGGTGTCCATTAGTGATGCGTTTAAAAAAAAAAAAAATGCCAAAGTTTGTTTAAACTGATTATTAAACTACTAAATCAGTGTCACTTTTCCATACCCTTAGCTTTTGGTTGTCAAACAGTAAATTGGCTGAAAATAAGCTACAACCGCAGATTGAAATATTGATCAACTGAATAATTTTAGCTCTATGTGTTTAAAACAAATTTGAATTTATTATGTAAACTAAGCTTTGTTATTTCTGCCTTTCTAGCCCAGCAGCCGCCGTGTTGCTTCAGACCAAATGGTAAAGATGAATTACCAGGACTCCAGGGAGCAAAAGGCTGCTGCTAACAACTCTACAGGCCTAAAAGCACCAGGTATTACATCATATCCACTGGGATCAGGGCTGGTTTTCATTTCTTCTTTCTACCTTTTGATCTGGGCTGCATATTGTTTGCGTTTGGAGAGAATACAACGGATTTAGGACAGCTGCTGAAAAGAAAGAGCCGTGCATGCTTCCAAAGACTATGACTAATACAAAAATTTAACAAAAGGTCTTTAGGTTCTAAATCATTGATGGATCCTTTAAGAAGCAGCTTGTTTTTATTGTGTGGTGTTTTCTTCTGTTGTTTACTATTGCAGCGCTTAATTTCAGCGGTTAATTTGTTCTTTATACAGTTATTTTTGAGAATTTTGTTTGTCTCTTAAATAAACATTTGTTATTAAAATATAAAAAGTGTTAAAGTTACATCTGGATGTAAGACAAACATGTTGTGTAAACATTATAGATTTTCAGCACACACACACTTCCAGTCAATATTTCCTCTTAATGTGATATAAGTGTTGGACTTTTGACATGTTCAGGGTTTTTTGCTTGGATGTATTACATATTCTCTTTTCTCCACAGCTTTTTAGTGATTGAGACTTAAATCAGTTCCTTCACTCCACAGATATTTCAAATACGTCCTTAGGATGTTTTTGTAAACACCACCAAGCTTCTGCGACGATTCCTTGTGGACATTTGAACCCTCTTGTTTGCTGAAAATTGAAGAGTTGATAGAAATTGATTGGTTTCCTGGCAGCACAGTTCAAAATCCTTCAGTGGGGTTCAGGTCAAAAACTGTTTTGGGAGTTTATTGATCGTTTAAATATGCAGCTGTGCCCTGGTGTCACTGCACAGATTTGAGATGTTGTAAAACTTGGAAGTAAACCACCTTTATTGTTCCCACTGGTTTACAGAATGCAGCAATATCACTTGCGGAGTTGTTGACCCTCGGCATGATACTACCACCATCATGCTTGGCAGGCTGTTCTGTGTTTTTAGGTTCCAATGTCTGACACAAATTTTGTTTCCATTAACCATCAAATTGCACAAAATGTTATTACATAAACTAAATTTGCTGAATAGAAATATTGCAATTTTATGAGAATCAGAATCAGAAATACTTTAATAATCCCTGAGAGAATTTACTTTGAAATACTTTGAAGAATAACGTCTGATGGTATCATTTCGCTCTGTTTGTGTGCAGGACCTTCTCACAAGCAGCAAGTTGTTCTGAGGAAGCTAAGTTGGAAAGGATCGAAGGAATCTCTAGCTCCTAGACTGGGTCCTCTCAAGGTAGATGGAATGGTCTACTGGTCGGACAGCCCTGGACCACCTCCTGTTTATCCACAGGGCCACTCTGCCAACAGCCAGAGAGTAAACCCTCCGCTGCATCCTCAGATGCGCAGTGTCACACCTCCGCCAAACCGTGGCAGCATGCCGCCGGCATCGTCTCGGGAAACCAACCCATCCACCAAACGCTACTCTGGGAATATGGATTACGTTTCTCAGCGGATCTCTCCAGTTCCGCAACCCGGCTGGCCTGATGGCTACCAGAATCCGCCCCCTCAGAACCAGCGTGGGATCAGCGCTGCAGGTCACCAGCCCATCATCATGCAAAGCTCTGGTGGAAACAAGTTCACCTTTCCTTCCACTTGGACTCAGAACGGTCACAGTCAGCCAGAGTACATACAGGGAGGCAGCAGACAGCCGCCTCCCCCTTACCCTTTAAACCCGGTCAGCCGGCACAGCCCGAAGGAGCAGCAGCAGGCCGGAGGACCCGCATCCTCTCCTTCTTATCTAAATGGTGGAAACATCCCTCCGTCTCTTTTGGTTTCTAACAGAAACAGCCACAACCTCGATATGTACAACTTGGGCCCTCCCCAGCCTTGGCCCCAGGCCCCTCTGGCCCCCAATCAGCCTCAGTCCGCATCCGTTAACAGCAGCAACAACATTCCGGTTGTTCGCTCCGACTCTTTCAACAACCACCAGATGAACAGTAGACCTGCTCATTCTGCCGGCTCCCAGCCCTCCGCCACCACCGTCACCGCCATCACGCAGGCTCCCATCCTGCAGCCGGTGAAAAGCATGCGCGTGCAGAAACCTGAACTACACACTGCGGTTGCTCCCACACACCCACCATGGATACAGCAGGTTACCCCGTCGCCACCTGCACCCTCCTACCCTGACCCCTCACCTGCTGGACCTCAGATCCCTGTTGTTGTAGAAGCGCCCAGCTATCAAGGCCCACCTCCACCGTATCCTAAGCACCTTCTCCCTACATCCTCCCCACCCGCGTACGACTCTGGAGCCACTAAGCACGGCGCAGGCAGAGAGGAGGCTGCTGAGGAGACCAGCAACGGGGAGAAGGCGGCGGAAAACGCAGAGAGCTCCGCAGCGACTGAGAAGGAGAATAAGCAGATCACCACGTCACCCGTCCCTGTGCGTCGCAACAAGAAGGACGAGGAGCGCAGAGGGGAGTCGGGAAGAATCAATCTGTACTCCCCTCAGGCCTTCAAGTTCTTCATGGAGCAGCATGTGGAGAACATCCTGAAGAACCATCAGATGAGGATCCGGAGGAGGAAGCAGCTAGAAAGTGAGATGCAGAGGGTAAGAAAAAGCAACCAGTTGCGACTAGAACGTTTTTCTACTTCAGACATTTTTTTTTTTTTCGCCTTCCCTACTTCGATACGTTCAATCTTTTTTATGCTCTTTTGTATTTTTCTTAGCTGTTCTTTCTTTTCTCTCCTTGCTGTCATTAACAGCTGATCTGAAAGGTAAAATTGTTTTCTTCTCTCCTGTGATCAATCACATTGGTGTTTAAACAAGGTTTGGATCATCACTCTAAAGCATGGTGTCCTCTGTATGAAGAGAATGCATGACATCCCTCAACATTCATCTTATCAACTGTGAATCTGCTTGCTTTTTTTTACTTTTTGGTCAGAATAAGTAACTAATAAATCATCAGATGTAAACGGTTTCAGCAGTATTATTGTTTTGTTAGTCATTTGCGCCTGTAAAATGCATAGATCAGGCTTTTCCTGTTTGATAATGATCTGTTTTCTTTAAAGTTTGGTCTTCTGAGTGATATTTGTAATTCATATTGTGGCTACATCACAAAAAGATGAAAAAAATGTGTTGAAGCTACTTTAAAACGGGTAGGAGTTTTGAATGCAACAGATAAGCCTGAATTTCTACATCCAGACTAAATGGTTCTAACCTCTATTTTGAGTTTTTAATAAACCAAAAGAATGTGCGTGCTGTTTTTGGACCGATTTAAAAGAGAGAATTGATTAATTTATTCATTTTGTTATATTTGATAAGCAACTGTTAAAAAGAAATCTAAGTTGTCGACATTTGAAGGTTGTCTTTATGAGTGCATCTCTAGGACCTTTTATTGCTTTAATGCTGTTAGAATCTAACAAAATAACACCTTTTTAAAGACTTTTCAATTTCATTTGGCTGATCTCATTGCAACTTTGTCCTTTTCTCAGGTGGGTTTGACCTCAGAAGCCCAGGAGCAGATGCGAATGATGCTCTGTCAGAAGGAATCTAACTACATCCGCCTCAAGCGTGCCAAAATGGACAAGTCTATGTTCAAACGGATCAAGACGCTCGGCATCGGAGCCTTTGGAGAGGTTTCCCTGGCGAGGAAAGAGGACACAGGAGCGCTGTACGCTATGAAGACACTTCGAAAGAAGGACGTCCTGCAGAGGAACCAAGTCGCTCATGTTAAGGCTGAGAGGGACATCCTGGCCGAGGCCGACAACGAGTGGGTGGTGCGTCTTTACTACTCCTTCCAAGACAAGGACAACTTGTACTTCGTCATGGAGTACATTCCAGGTGGAGACATGATGAGCCTCCTCATTCGGCTCGGCGTCTTCCAGGAAGAGCTGGCTCAGTTCTACATCGCAGAGCTCACCTGCGCTTTGGAGAGTGTGCACAAGATGGGCTTCATCCACAGAGACATCAAGCCTGACAACATCCTGATAGACAAAGACGGACACATAAAGCTGACGGACTTTGGCCTCTGTACTGGTTTCCGCTGGACGCACGACTCCAAGTATTACCAGAGCGGTAAGTATTATCCTTCGACCGCCAACTTCAATCAACGCTGTGTCCTGATTTATGAAAAGAATTTTTAAAGGATGACTAAACGATAAATATTTTGCACCTTTTTTCATATTGCTTTTAAGGTTTACAGACCAGGCTTTCCAGGCCACAATTTACAGTTCATCTCTGATATATTTTATAATGCAGAAAATAACACAAATGTGTGTGCTGTAATGATATGGTAGAAAAGGTTGAATCCGCCAAAAAATGAAGAATTGAGTAAAATGTCCCCATTAATGCCAAAAATGTGAGTTTTTATTTTTGGACACATTAATTGGTTTGGAAAACGTTACTAGTGATCATTCAGTCTGAACTTCTGATCTCTGATCAGAGCCAATCACAGGATATGTCTGATTATTAAAAAGATCCTTTTTTTTAAATCAAACAACATTATTATAAATGATTTAATATGAATGATAAACATAAATAAACAGTTAAATGGCTGCACTACGCTCAGGCACGGACCTATTCTTACACACGCTGATGGTGCTGAGTTATGTTGTGGCTACAGCGGCTCTGTTAGGTTCCCATCCAATCTGCTCCACTGTCCACCATGTCTAAGGACACGACGGCAGGCGGACGGAGCACGGATTCAAACAGTTACAGTGACAAAACCCCAACTACCTCCTGAGCCACCGTCTCCTTCAGCTTCATTAACTACAGAAACTTCTCACATCAAAATGTGATGTAAGAAAATCTATACATGCATATGTTTTCTGTACATTTACAGAAAAAAAAGTCTCATAAGTGAAATGTTGTCTTTTTCATTTTTTTTAAAACTCTGAACAAATGTAAACGCTTTTAAAAACAGCTCATCGTTTTAATCAATAGTTAAAGTATTTATTAATCTTAGGAGGGACCACATACCCCCTTAATGGTGATAAAGAGGCTAAAACATGAAACCTTTTCATAAAATCAGTCCCTTTTACTAATAATCTGTTTATTTTCTTTCTTTTATCAAATTGAAAAATCCTACAGTAAACCCAAGTCCTTATTTTGGGAGTTATTTGCTCCAATATTTTGTTTCTTCCTTGAAAAATTCAGAATAAACTGTCCTCATAGTTGCTGATATTTATTGCATATTTATCATATTAACCTGAAACACCCATTATAGTTATTGAAAAACATTTTTTACTGATTTATAAACTGCATGCCAGATACTGGATCTCTGACAGCAGCAGCTGGATGTGTGATCTCTTGATAGGGGATCATGTGAGGCAGGACAGCATGGACTTCAGTAAGGAATGGGAAGATGCGGCCAACTGTCGCTGTTCGAACCGCCTGAAACCCCTGGAGAGGAGGAAGGCCCGGCAGCACCAGCGTTGCTTGGCCCACTCCCTGGTGGGAACGCCAAACTATATTGCTCCAGAGGTTCTTCTCAGAACAGGTGAGATTTTTCATAGGGATATAAGACGTTTCCTTTTTTGATCCCTGTATTCTGACAGCCATCTGTTTAATAGCAGATTTTAAATCGCCTCAGACAAGAAATGATTGATAGAAAGTTGACTTTATTTGCGTCAGGATACACCCAGCTGTGCGACTGGTGGAGTGTCGGTGTCATCCTGTATGAAATGGTTGTTGGACAGCCTCCTTTCCTGGCAAACGCACCCCGGGAGACACAGATAAAGGTATGAAAGGCTTACTGAGCGTTGTTCACGCACTCGCAGACTTCCTTATGTTTCATTGTTGTGTCTGTGTCGTTGAAACCAGGTGATAAACTGGAAGAGCACGCTGCATATCCCCTCTCAGAGCAACCTCAGCCCAGAGGCGTCAGATCTCATCCTTAAACTGTGTCGCGGCCCAGAGGACCGGCTTGGGAAGAACGGCGCAGACGAGATCAAAGCTCATCCTTTCTTCAAGAGCGTGAACTTCTCCAGCGACCTCCGACAGCAGGCGGCTCCCTACATCCCCACCATCGCTCACCCCACAGACACCTCCAACTTTGACCCAGTGGAGCCGGACAAGCTGCGCAAAAGTGACGACGAGAGCAACCACAACGACACTCTGAGCGGTTGGTTCCGTAACGGGAAGCACCCCGAACACGCCTTTTACGAGTTCACCTTCCGCCGCTTCTTCGACGACAACGGACACCCCTACAGTTGCCCCAAACCCATCGAGTACGAGGGCTGCGACGAGGACGAGGCGGAGATGGACGGCGCGGATCAGGAGAAACGGGGCAGGGACCTGGTTTATGTGTAGCTCCTTTAAACGTGTGTGAAGGGAGGTTGCAAGATAAAGCATTTAAAACCGTGAAAATAGGAAGAATACGTCTGAGCATTCAAAACAAAGCAGCACAGTAACATTAAACCAGATTGAAACTTATTCTGCTAGCTTCACGTGTTTAAAGAACTAGATTCCCTAAAAATGATGCTGACCTGGAATAAGAAAGTCTCCAAACTTTTGACAGCTACAGCTTGTTGACATGGAAACCAGGACCCTCCTAAGTGTGGACACTATTATGGCAGCTCGAGGTTATATTTCAGTATCAAAGAGGGGTTTAAAAAAAAATCAGAGGGAGCACAATAATTCAACAAGCTATTTCTCATTACAGCTGTTAAGCTGCATTTTCTATAAGGAGTTTAAAGCATGTTTGTGGTTGCATAAAATTGAGAGCGTGAGGCTTTAAGCAGATAACAGGAAGGCTAAACTATTGCAGTGTTGCTGTTTGATCTGGACCATCAGCCAGAGAAAAACGAGTTAGAATTTTATGGCAATAATTTGTTATTGAGATGAAGATAGAAAGTATTAATGAAATTAATCTCTTGTTAAACTGTCTTATATCATATTTTCAAATCTATTGATGATTTTGTGAACCAACAGTGGCAGACATGGTAAAAGTAAAATCTTTTGAACCATTCTGAATGTTTGAGGTTTGCAGACATTAAATATTCGTCTTCATGATTTATTAAAATGACTTTTCCAGCATTTAGATACTTGCAGCTTTGCATTCATTAGAAACTGCCATCAGTGAGAAATAATTATGTAACTTTAATAAAAGAAATCTGGATTTTAGACTAGAAAAGCCGATTCTTGGATGACTTTTCACCACTTCTATTTGAAATGTGTCCTTCCCTGAAAAATCAGTTTGATTTATTTATTTAGTTTTTTTCCCCCCCAAACCCAGTTTTGTCTGTAAATGAAAATTGTTGCTTAATAGATTGTGTTACCCTAACAGGATCAGATATGCTGCATCTGTCTTCATGCAAAACTAATGATGTAAATATTGTGCACTGTGAGTGTCGCCTAACGCCTCAACAAGAGAACAGGATTAAATCGATCAGGGTGCCATTATTTTTGACAACTTATCGCAACCGCCCCGTAGCGCCTTAATTTATTGACACTAGAGTAGATGCTGCTTGAGTCTATTATTTTTTTAAGTCTTAATTTATATTTTCAGTTGTTGAAAATGGGGGTTTTTAGAATCGTGGCTCATATCATTCACAGGAAATTGTTCTAATTGGTTTCATTGCTGTGCCTTTTTTTTTTTTTTTTTTCACCAAATATTACAAGGGTTAATAATCAGAATGGCATTTTAAAACAAGTAGCAATAGTTGATTGTACTACAGTAGGTTTGTTTTTTTTTGTTTTTCTAATTTATACTTAAAATGTATTTATAAATTAAGTTGTAAACCACAGCTGTAAATATTTTCTCCTTCCTTTGAACTTGTTTTTCCTCCCCTCCCTCTGGACCGACCCTCGTCTGTTTGCACCGCTGCTGTTTTTACTCATTATGTACTTTTTATTTCTGACACTATTTTACTTCGATTAGGTTTAGTTATTCTGCAAGGATTCAAGTCTCAACCAAAGCACTAAACAAGTGAGTTTTTACTTCTCTTCTCTTTCCCCACCCACCCACCTTACAAAGTAGCAATCACCACTAGTTTTTTTTTTTCTTATTAGTCCTGTTCTTAGATACCTGATTACAACATCCTTTGGACTCCTCACTGTGACTTTAGTAAAATAATAAAACACTAAAGTTGCCTTTTTTTTAATACAACTGGACTCTTGATAACCATTTTTTTTCTGCTTTGCTGTACTTTCACATTGTAGGAATGAATCTGAATGTAGTTCTGGTTGATTTTAATAATGACCACTGTCATTCCGCACTGGTTGTGTTGTAATTGTGAGAAAATTTTATTTTTGTGTACATTTATTTTTGTGAAAAGATTTGGGAAGAGGGTAATAAAAAGATCTTTGGAGCTTTAGAGTTTTATTTTATTACCAATTTAGATTTTTTTCTTAATCATTTAGCCCAGTGCAGAGTTTACCACACATCACCTATTAAACTGCTGAGACCATTAAGTTTGGGATTTATAAAAATCGGACTAATTCAGCTTTTTAAGAATACTAAGTAGCCTGTTTATAGTCTTAATGTCAAGCCTTCCAAAGCGTTGGAACCTGTTGACTTACCTTGAATACTTTTCTTATACTTTTTTGGTTTTATTTTTATTCTGGCAAATTTAGACAAGTTTATGTCACCAGGGTGATGCTTCACTGTTAATAAGTTTTTGCAAGGGGATTACAATCTACAGGTTGTATGTTTTCCCTACAATCTTCAAAGATATCGGAAATTATGCAGATGCATCTCAAATTTAAATTATTGAAAAGTTCATTTTAAATATGAAGTCCAGAAAGATCAGATTGTTACACTGGTACATCTGCAGTGTTTGTTTCTGAACCTTTTGTTTTGTTTAAGTTTATGTAAAATGGAACCATGTAGTCATAAATTAAAAATAAACATCTAATTAATGTAATTTCAAATGTGATGATGTGAACATATCTAAATTATAGAAGAGTGGTTTTAGAGGACCAGGGTTTAGATCAGACGCTTTTAGGTTAAATGCATGAAGTGCACAAAAATGTAAAATTTGTAAGATATTGTTTATGGCTCAAGAGCTCAGATTTCAGGTACTTTTATGTGGTCCACACTTTCTGAATTCTTTCCAAACTCGTAAACTATGCTTGTCCATCCAACTAGTGCATCTTTTCTCTTCAAAACTTCTTCCTTCCACTTAACTTTAGCACGTTTCTTCAGAGGGGCTTTTAAAATTATCCTCCTGGTGGAAGCTGGAAGGCATTGCTGGGCGACTATAAAGACATCAGGGGTTATGTTTATCGTGCAAGTCAAAAACAGTTTTAAAGTAACAGCACAGAAATGCTGTAAATCTCAGTGTACTGAAACTATATAGTAATATTTTTCTCAAATTACTAAAATTAAAGTCTTAATATTCTGATTTGAGATGCAAATCTGAATCCTAAATTTTACCTCGCTACATCTGAATGTTGAACACTTAATAACACTAATGGTAAAAGTTAAAAAAAAAAGCTAAACTTTTATTCACTATTTAATTGTAAAGAAGTTCATATTCAAAAGGCAATAAGGATAATTAGTGATGAGGAAAGTCATTTCCCAGGAGGGTGTGCTAATCTGATAACTAGGTGTAAAAGCACAGGAATCACATGCGGGAGGTGAAAGGATCACCTAAACTTTTATATTCCTCTATTAAATTATGTTTACTTAAAATAAAAATCAGTATTCACAGACCATTACTGGTATATAATAGTATTGGGAAACCCCTCTCGAAAATGCAAATGTCATCTTTATATCAAAATACCTCCAAAATGTTACAGTCCAAATCTACCTTCAACTTTTATCAAAATTTCATAATCTCCATCACTAAAAACACACAAACTCATACTTTTAGTAGTGAAAGAATGGATTAACGACTTGCAGGTTGTGACTTTAATATGAAGATTTAATTCAGTAGGAGTCGGCGTTAGAAACAGTCTTTAGAATAAATCTATCCATTTTTATTTTTTTTTCCAACATTTTAAATCTAAAAATAAAAAAACGGTTTCCACCAGGGGGAGCAAGGGGACAATAATTTGCATTGCAGTAATTAGCTTTAAAACAAATAAGAAAAAATGTGACAGATCAATTATTTGGTTCCAAATAATTGAAATATGTTTTTGGTTGTTTTTTTCAGTTAGTGTGCAACTGTATTTAAAAAAAAAAGGCTTTAATTTAGATAAATACTTTTTTCCTATTTTTCATCAAATATAAAAGTTTAGAATTTTCTTTTTCTTTATCCATGCTTTCAGTGTTTAACTAAAAGGTTCAACCAGCATTTCTGAGCAACAAACTATTGATAGTATCACCTGGACCAGTTTTAACCTTTGCTTTCAATAAATTAATTTGTAAGGACCATCAGTGACTTAAAGCCAGTCGTAACGCAGATGAGCATCGCAACCTCTGAAACAGACTTCAGTCTTCATGCTGTACATGATTGAGGACAAACAAGTTAACTTAAACAAGCTTACTTTTTAATGGATCTGCAAAACTGTTTGAATTTCCAAAGAGAACTCGTGTACCTCCCCGCCCAGTTACCCAGTGGCAAACGTTACACAATATTACAGAAACGTCTCCAACCCAAAGAAACCTGCATGCAAAAAAAAAAAAAAAAAGGGAAAAAAAAAAAAGGGAAAAAAAAAGAACATATAAAGTAAAATAATCCATACAGATAAAAATAAAACATTAATAAGCAGGACATACTGTATAATGCCGTTCTCTTGGTTAAAGATGAAATTCAAACGCTTTAGCTTCAGTTCCACTTCTTCATAAGGAGAGTCTGAACTGACAGATTATTGAACTGTAATTTCATTGGGTAGATGTGGCTCCACCCACCACACAGCCCCGTGCAGCCCCCTGTCTTCCATATAAGGCACAGGACAAAATAAACCCCCACATACAAAAGAAGCAAGCCACGCCTCTGTCACTTGGTAACAAAGTGTAAATCAACAAACACGGTAAGATGACAGAAAGCCCACTGAGTGTACAAAATGTTACTACTATGGTAGTTTTGTTGGGGTTTTTTTGGTCTGATTTTCTGTTTTGTTTATTTTTTTTATTTTTTGGAGTTCCTCTGAAAGTGAGAGCTGTGGGTGGGCGGGGTTTAGAAGGGCAGAGGGGGGGCGAGAGAGAGTCCAACCAAGTGAGCTCAGGCAAAAGGAAATATTAAAAATATTGTCTTTTCGTAGGTTTGTCTTTTCTTTTTAAACAACCTTTAAAACAAATGACAAGAAACGTGACTGGATTTCTCCTTTTATCAGAAATAAAAATGATCATCAGATGCACGGTGGAGGAATACGAGGAGGAGGAGGAGGGGTGGGGAGGGTGGTTAGACAAGTGAAGTGGTTTATTGTTTTATTCTGATAAAGAGACAAAGTGTCAGTGTAAGAGAAAATGAGACAGGTTAGAGGGCGAGACAGAGTTAGCAGTTAAAGAGAGATGGTGTGTGTCTGTGTGCGTTAGTGTGGGTGAAAACTGAGGAGTTGTTCAGCTGCAGCACTTGCTCTTCCAGCCTGTGACTCCAGTTCCACTGCTGATGTCAACATTTTCACTGTTGGGCTCTTTTACAGGCGTCTGTGGAACAAAAGGGAGACAAAACAATTGTTAAGTAAAGGAAACCATTAAATAACTCTAAAATTTGGACGGGCATTTTATTAGCATCGCTAATTGTGTCCAAGAAAAACAAAGCAATGGTTTTCTACCTCAGATTTATTTATGACTTGAGTTTTCTAACCATCCCCTAGTTCATGTGTGGGGATTTATTTTTCCTTTGACTGGCGACACCAATCACTGCCATTTAGCAATAAATGACGTTTCAACTTTGCTCTTTCCTAAAATACTTACTCCATTAATACAGATTTTAGCAGTTTTTTTTTTTAATTTGTTTTATTTAGGGGCTTGGAAGTGAGATTATCTTTTTGATGATAAGGTAGAAACATCAAATTGAAAGACACGACGTTGGTTTGGTTGTAAAGTTATTCTGTACAACTTCTATACTACAGGGGGTTACAACAGAGGTACAAACTAGAAATCACTTCCCACTGGGGATTACTTGGTCAGACAAAAAATAAATAATAAAAACAGAGGGTGGATCAATGTGTTTAAAAAAAAAAAATCTATCAAAAGGAAACTTTTACCAAAAATAACGTCATCAGAGATCAGCAGCTAGGAAAACATTAAACTTCCTCTGAAAAGTGAAATTGGATCATGGTGGATAAGTTAAAGCCAAAAAGATTTTGCAAATTTTATGGGCGAATCAAAATCTTCTTAAACTACAGGGATTACACACAAAGGCATAAATTTACAGTTAATATCATTTTATTTGTTTTCTTGATGCTAAATGGGGACAAACATAAAGAAGAGGATATTTTGTCTTAAAATATTTATAAACTTCTTGACAAAAGTTGTGCAGCAGCTCAGATTATTCTTTTTTTTTTTCACACTGTGATCCCATCTCTAATGAACGATCACAGGCTACTTATTGATTTTTTTTACGGTAACGATAACGAATTTAAACTAACAGCAAATAGAACCCACCTTTTCCCCTCATTTAGGTTGGACCCCGAGGATTTTATTGAAATTAAGAAAAAAAAAAATGCTTCTTTACATCATTAAAAATGGATTCAACAGTCATGTTTGTTTTCCAAAAAACAAAAAAACAAAGATATACCCTCAAATATTTAGGGAAATTGAGCAGAAAGGATTCAGCTTTACACAAATCTGTATCTAAAAATCAGCATAAATGTCAATTGATTTGCAACAACAAAAAACACTTGATAGAAACTACAGCCGTTTCAGAAAGTAGGAAATTTCAAAAATATGACTAGTGTTTTGTTTACAACCTATTAAAAAAAAAAAAAAAAAAAATCTATCAATAGATTAATTAATCATATTTAAATAGTCAGTATTAGGAAGATGCTTTCCAGTAAAAATAGTGTAAATAAAAACTTCACACTGGTTTGATTCAACAATGCCATGTTATCCACTGCAGGTATAAAGCAGCCAATTTTGATTAGAGCGGCAGAAAGCTTGATGATGACAGACAGTAAATAATACATGAGGCAGCAGTTTCTGTGCAAATCTCTCCACTCCCTTTCCTGTCTAGTTACAGTCAAACATAGGCTGCAAACTCTAAAAACAAAACCACTTCACAGCTTTTTTAGTAAGTCCAGGAAAACATGTCGTCTTGGTGACAAAACCCTCAAGGAACGTGATAATTTATTTTATAAATGAACCAGGTTTCTTACAGAATAAAGACAAACATCGTTACAAACAAACAGAAGATAAGCGGATCTTGATCTGATGATGTACAAACCTTTCTGAGGATGTCTTCTGCTAACGTGAGGAAAGCCTTCTCGATGTTGATGTTGGCCTTAGCACTCGTCTCAAAAAACCTAATGCCATGCTCCCTTGCAATCTATGGACACACAAAAACAGACTTAGTAACCATGGACGTTGTTTGAAGAAGGTGCAGTCTAAAAATAAAGTTGCTGATCTTCCCTGCAGGGCCTAGATCATGTATCGCTGGAGCATTGCACAACATTTTCTTCAGATAAGATGGTATGAGCAAGTCGTCCAAAAGTCGACCTGAATTTGAATAAAACCTGATGTATTAACGCAGGGCATACTAATAAGTGACACTGACAACATCCCATACAGGAAAGTTCAAAGGATCCAACTTTCCCTAAAACATAACAGATAAATCAAGACAAGCAGGATCCATATCAACAAGCATATGCTCAAGTTTTAACAGCTGTGTAAAAAAAAAAAAAAAAAAATTCATACTGATCCATTCTGATACAAAATCAGCAGGTAGCTCTTCAGTGACCATTTCAACATACGTTCTGATTGCTCAACAGCTGTTGTGACCAACTGTCTTAATTATTTCAAATTAAAAAAATAATAAAAAAAAAAATTTAAGGCATACAAACTGACAAATATATATTTTTTCTCACCTGCTCTCCCTTAGCTTTTGGTACAATCCTCTTGTCCTCCATGTCACACTTGTTGCCTAGCAGCATTCTCTCAACATCTTCATTTGCGTGCTGAAAACAGAGCAAAGACTGGGTTGTTCAAGCAGTTTCTGAGGATTCTGTCTAATAGGAGCAACTTCATGATTTATTTTGAACGACATCAGAATTAATATTTCCAGCACAAAAACAAGAAAGAAACTCAAATTTTATTGGTGAATTTCCAAAATTTCCATTTCAGTACAAACCTAGAAAGGTTTAATCAACTTCGACAGGTGGGAGTGTGGTGAGCATTTCAGAAATTGTTAAAGAGGCATTATTTTGTTTTTTCCAGAAAAATATCTTTAAAATAGACTTTTTATTTGATCATTTACAACTAAACCATTGTATGATGAGCAAACTGGCACCTCAGTAGTTCAGAGCTCTATAAGCCTGTAGCTTATTTTCCTTAATTAACTTTGGGTGAGAAGTTCCCGCACAGTTCGGCGGATGCGACGTCAAACGCGTCTTTGTTAAAGTCTTCGACCGAGCAAACGATCATTCATTCAAGATCAATTTCTAGGACATTCAGAAGCGCCTGGCATCCAGCTTAAATCAGACACCAGCAGTAACTCCAGGTAAGTTGGAAAAAGTAAAAGAAAAAAAAAAAAAACTTGTTAAGCATGAAGGTGAGCTATGAGGATGAGCAGAAAATCTGTATCACTTCAAAAACTCTAAGACCTGTTAAATATAAACTGAATTTTCTTAAAAATAAGCAGACATTTTAAAACAAATACTGATCTGTAGTTATTCAAAATCATTAATCCTAAATCCCAACTAAAACACTAAATGGAAAAAATCTTTATCAGGTATATTTGGTAATAAAATACTGATATTATTAATACAGATAAAAAAAACATTATTTTCAAAAAAATGAAAAGTATAATACTAATAATACTTAATACTTACTTTAACTAAATTAACTCTACAATTCACTGTTGCGTATTTTCTGTTTCACCAACAAAAATATTAAGAAACATTAAGTAATTAAAATAATGAATTCTTTTAGAGGCTAAGAAGCGACATGTGAAAAGTCAAGTTCTAAGCAGAAAAGTCATTGTGTTCTCTATCATCTTTAACAGCAATGGTGACACAAATTACAACAAAGTCGGAAAGTTTCACCCAACACTTTCAAACCAACTACAATTAGTTGAAAAGAATGATTATGAACTCAAACAATGAGATGAATCAATTTAATCAGAAATGCCTTATTACAAAAAATACTATTCCCTTAAAGTAAACTTGGTTAATATCAAACCTCAAATCCTCAGTTTTTATTTTGTTCTATTCGAGTTTGTTTTTGAACCAATTACAGTTTCAAAGTATAAAGTATAAACCACACCTAAATATTGTGACAGATGCATGAAAACGTCTCACTTTTATTGGTAAATATGGCTTCTTAGTCCTGCGGGCTGCTTTTCCCTCAAGTATTTATTTATCCATAACAAACAGGGGAAAATCTAAAAAAGTGCAGCACACAGTTTCTGTGGCTCTCACCTCATCAATGTTGCGCAGCCATTTGCTGATGTTTTCAAAGCTCTTGGCGTTAGTGATGTCATAGACCAGCATGATGCCCATAGCTCCTCTGTAGTACGAGGTGGTGATGGTGTGGAACCGTTCCTGGCCTGCTGTGTCCCTGCAAACAACATTTTTTTTTCTTAGATAAACTCATGCGCTTCTATAACCGTAAAAGTGCCACAAGCTGCTGCTATAATTAGGGGAAAACTTTTCAACTATAGCAAGATATTTCTTATTCTTGTTTTCTTCTTGCAATGAAGCAAAACCAAACATTTGTGGTGGGGGTTCTTCTAGAGGATGTCTGCTTAAAGTCATACAATGTGACAAAATTAGACAGCAAGGACACCTTATCCTCATTTAAAAATCATGATTACGGGTTTTTATACAGTTATAATGTTTAGAATAATTTACCCAAGCATTTATAATATGATAAAGTATACAACTTGATCCGTTTGGACTGCACCGGATGGTTTAGAAGTTACACACATTTGACTTTTCTGATTCAAACTGGTGCTATTTTATTTAAATTATTATTATTTTCCCCTTTTCTAAAAGATGCACCAGGCCATGGTAAGGTTTTAAAGATACCAGAAACTAGGGCTGAAGCAAATAAACCATTACTGAAATAATCCACTAAATTAGTAACTGATTAATCAATCTCTGGACTAAAAAAAATAAATAAAAACGCACCTTTTGGTAAAAGAACAAACCACTAAGAGCAGTAACCAAGCATAAACTGTATGAACAAACTAATAACATGTAGCAGTTAAGATCTAATTATTAATTTGGTGTAAATATCCTCTATCCAGAACTCATCCGGTGTCATTTCTGACCACTGAATTTAACTTTTGTTTGTTACATGCAACAAAATAAACGGCTTTTTTTCTTCTAATTCAACGCTTATTATTACTAAGGTATGATCATTTACAAAGAGTATGTCTAATTAAACTGAAACAACAGACAATCAATCACAACAATAACTGAAATCATAACTCTAATAACATAAACATCAGATTAAGAATTAAAATGCACATATTCCGTCGTATTCAAGTTAAAACTCTATAAAGCCCAACAGTCCTCATGTTTTCCCACCAGGCTAGAGTCAATGTTGTTAACAAGAAAAATCCCATCCTAACTTGGACTGTTTCTATTTCCTCAATTCAATTCTTTACAAGTTACAAACCAAGTACTTTAATTACTTATTGTTTCTCTAAATATAAATATCAAAACATTTTAGTAACAAAAACAGAATGTAGAGCAACAATAAGCAACTTTTAAAAACTTTGGTTAGCAGACAGTTAAACTCAGCTCCAGCTGTTGGGAATTAGCTGCAATGACTACAATGATGCAGCACATGTCCTGATGGACTGGTGGCGACGATTTCCTGTTCTTGCATATTTCAACGCTTTGGGGAGATATGTCAAACAGATGTTTTGCTACGATACCAGTCAGAAACTCAAAAGGTTGGACTGAATTCTCAAACTATGAGAAAGGTTGACGATCTAAGAAAACAAATAGGTCAAACATCTTGGGTGAACTTACCAAATCTGTAGTTTGATCTTCTTTCCTTGTAATTCAACAGTTTTAATCTTGAAGTCTATTCCTGTAAGGAAAAAGAAAACCCATCAGACATATTAAAAAAAAAAAAAAATCAAAGTAAAAGAAAAACACAGAATAGACTTCAGACTAAGGTAATCATTTGTCAAAAAATAATTGTTGCAATAAGAAAAAAAAACAATAAAAGACCTCAAGGAGTAAATAAATGGAAAATGAAGTGTTTCCATCAGAAATAATAAAATCCTCCCCTGACACTGCAGAGTCATGTCCGGTCCTTTAACCCATGAGATCAACATCCCAAACAATTTGCACACAGTAATAACAGTACAGGCAGCCATCAATGTGACATTATCATTATTTTTCTGCCACTCATTTTAACAAACACCCTTTCAGGATACATGTTGCACCAAAATCCCACGACCCATGTACACAGGCTTTACCCCCCACCCCTCCCTCTATACCTCGGTCCCATTCTTTCAAAAATAATCAATATAAAAGGCTACTAGAGACTAAAAGAATAAATAGATAACACATGGCATAGTTTAAAACAATGACTTAATATTAGGATAATTAAAAATGTATTATATTCAGATAATCTATGATGTAGCAATGTTATATTGAAGACATTAGTTTTTATTTGAGGTAAGCATGAATGTGAAAATAAAGACAAATGAAATCTTTTTACCAGCTTAGTTTTAACATATTTAATGATAAAGGAGATTGGGTTAAACTCCATACCTGCAACAATAGATATCTCAGTAACCTTTTCTTTAAAAGACATTCAAATTTTGCCAATCTCTACTGTGCATTTGTGCTTCCATCTGCCTCTTTATTGCAACTCTGATGGACAGATTGTTCCAACGAGCGACAAGCTAACCATTATTATATTATTAAACATATTTATTTCTGTTTTACTGTAGACATAAAGTTCATTCAACTAGATTGTTCATTGAGTTGTGTGTTCAGGTTGTTTTGTTTGATTCTGTCTTTGGTAACCAGAGAGCAAGATTGGGACTAGTTTCTACTCCAATTATCAGCTTTAGTCTGGGTCCACAGTTAATGTTTCCTAGCACAATTAGCTACCCAACTTTTTCTGACGTTTAACATGCTTTTACAAATGTATATGAAAAGGAAAACAAAGTGTTCAACTTTAGTTAAAAGCTAGACAAAGATACACAGACGTTGCTTAACTATCCATAATAAGGTTGTAAACATTTTCCAAACAATACTCATCAGTCCAGCGAATGGCGATGGATGATATATTCGTGCAGGTGAATTTGTTGGCAAAGAAAAGCAGCCCTTCAGAGGACATCCTCTGCACTGCAGGTAATGTTATCCACCTGCACTCACTGCTAGAGTAAAACCCAATAAGGTAAAAATGCTTGTTTTCTTGTCAACATGTATACGTTTAATCCAGTGGTAATAAGTTTTCTCTTCTCCAGTTTTATTTTATGAGACTTTTTTTTTTTTTTTTAATAGTTATTTGTTTTTTTTTTTTTATCTGCATGCACAAAATTGAAGAGACTGAAAACTGGGGCGGAGATTATATTTTATGAAAAGCAGCTTTCCTTTTTTTTATTTTTTGTTGTTAAATTTTGTATTGGTTGTGTTACAATCAAATCTGTAACAGACGAAGAGGCCCGTAAACACCCTGAAAAAAAATACAACTTTGGATCAGTTCTTTCTGTCTCAAGTTTAAGTAGATAAACCACTGCTTCACGGTGACAGCTAAATCTGTGACCCTCAACAATGATGGTTTCAAAAGGTATTCGACTCAAATGTTGTGAAATCAAGTATCTGAAGCCTTCAAGGACTTTGGGATAACACACATACAGTAAATTGTGTCCAAAAAAGAATGAAAAAAAACACAGAGCAGTAAGAAAAGTTACCATGAGTTGGATAAACATAATTTTCCTGTTTAACTCAGAGCTGTCAGTTCTTCTTTAGTCTGAAAGCCTGCACGGTCAAAAAGTTGAAGAAACAGCTGTTTTTAAGGTGGGGTGGAGCTGCAGAATAATGAGGGAACTGGCTGCCAAAGTGTGACTCATCAAATTTTATAGATACCCCAGGGAGACGAAGGAGTGGGAAAGAAAGTTTTGGATTATTAAAAGGCATACTGATGGAAGATAAATTGATGCATAGAGAAACATCTTTATTAGTAACAGCTTAATGTTTTAATAATAATAATTCTTAAAGTTTCTTGAGCAACCAAAGGTTATTAACCCATTGAATGGAAAATGGATCGGGGAGGATTTCTAATACAACTTGAACTTAAAATCCTCACTAGAAGTTACATAAGCTTTTAAGTTTAACAGGATCAATTCTTTCCACTATTATGAATACCAAAGACATTCTTTGCTAGATTCTGTTAAAAAACAGAAAATAAATGCTCTTGTAGTAACAGTTATTTGGCTGCATTATACATACAATTTAAGAAATTTGCATGTCCTCCAATAGACATAGGGAAAGCTGGAAAAAAGGTACAAGGCTGGAAAGGATACTGACAGACGGGGGGTTTCCCAATTGGGGTATTTTGGGAGGCAGCTGTCTCTACAAAAAAAAAAAAAAAAAAACAAGCTATAAGACCTGGACCGGAGGAAGACAACACTCCTGGTTCTGGTTTTCAGTTCCACTGTTTACAGTTTTTTCTACAACTCTAAATAGATCTAATGCTAAATCGCTCAACAGACTTTGGTTAACTCTTTTTAAAACGATTTTTTTTTATCTTAAAACAATAATCTACGTTCACTGTTTAAGACAGTAACTGAATTAGCATAGCCACAAACTCTACAAACTTTACATCAGAGTTTAATAGCGTCTATAATTATTTATTTCAAGCCAAGATTTCCTTGTGCAGCTGTGTTTTAAAGAACATGTCTGACATTGCAACAGAATAAAACTGTGATAACTTTTCTAAAATATTTCTGAATATTTGATCAAAAAGATGTTAATGCCATCAGTTAAATGCCAAGTGAGAAAATTATAACATTAAAACATCACTGAAGAATGCCTTTCAAAATACTATGCTTTTCATTGAACTTAGCAACTTGCCTCAAATTTTTTCCTCCCTGTCAACATTATCACGCATGGTTTTCTTATGATACAACGTATAGCTCAGCATAAACATCTCAGAACAGAGGATGCATTCAAAAGATACCTGTTATTTTATAGCTGAACACTATTTTTGTTTTGAATCTAGTCAAAATTTAGGATGAAAAAAAAAAAAAAGATCAAATTAAACTGAAACTTTTTAAGCTAAAATTAACAAAGTCTCCAAACCATTTCTGCTAAATTACAGTTGAAACTTTAGTCACCAACCACTGATGGTACTAAAATGCACCATTTCTGAATAAAAAGATCTGCAGCAAAACACAAGCAGCGTTCTCAGACTGCAGAATAAAATAATGATTTTTATGAAGAGCAACAATGAAAGGCAGCAATGCTAAAATGTTTTACACACTAAAATCAATTGCAATTGAAAAGATGTACTGTCAATTTTCCGCAGTGGTTGTGTATATCAGGGCTGCACTTTCAAACTCCATCTTTGAAAGGCTCCAGTTCATGTTAAAGCCAAGTCTGATGTCTACAAACCTACCAATTAAAAAAAAACATATTAGTTGTAAACTATGAATTACAAAACAGATGGACTTGACAGAGAGTGTCTTAAAAAAAAAAAAAAAAAAAAAAAAACAGCAGCTAAATCTTGGGTGGATCAACTCTTTCCTGTCAGTGTGATGACTTTTCATTGACTATAATACATTTTAAAGTAAATCAATGTTTCTAACAGAGTTTGTTGCTCGACAGAGAAAATATTCATCAATGACCAGATGTTTCAAATTTAAAAACTTGTGGTTATGATAAATAATATAAGGTTTATGGGTTATGTCATGCACTTTCAGTTTATTTGTGCCATTCAAGCAGGTCTCTGATGTGTACCACTGAACGCTAACTATAAATGTCATCTACATCTAAAGATGGAGAACGCTGCTCTTGGACAGATTTAGACATCTATAAGTGTACCTCACTATCTACTTTAACAAAATGACAAATACTATATTGAACCTTAAAAATGGAGGCCAAAACCTGTTCTGCTGAGGGTAGGCTCTTGGATTCGTTTCCACATTTCTATAAATGAAAACAGAAAAACCTGCGGCTGCTACCAATGCTAGCAGGCCAGAAGCCAAGGTTAGCCCTGCTCTTTTCTTTGCTAAAAAACCTGTTGGTCTGCACTGCCGGATGTTTTTAAAGCACTGTAACATATTTCTTTAAGATCAGAAAGATTTGATAGGGTTAGTTTTAATCAGCTCTGCCCCATTTAAAACCAATTCAAGCAGCAAGGACTGGCTGTAATAAAGCACTAGCACAAGTCAGAGCAAAAGTACAGAATAAAAAGCAGAAGTCTTCATGTAAGAACAGGCTCTGCAACAGCAAACCAGTTCGTGTCTGAACCACAACCAAATGGATACCACTAGAAACAGCAATTCTCATAATGGCTTTACAATATAAAGTCAGAGAGACTTAAAAAGATGCAAGTTACTTGGAGAAAAAAAAAAAGGCTTGAATGAAAGTAGAGTCCAAGGATCAGGGGCAATAACGCCAGTGCACAGCAAAGATAGTCTAATGTTTCATTATTACTCAAAGCAGGTCTTAAGCAATAAAAGTAAACAGAGCCTTAACTGTGGTGGCACAGGGATTCGAAATACCTCAACACTTAACTCATGTTAGCTCAATTTTAGACGCATGTATAAAGTAATAGAGAAAAGAGGCTGATGATTCCACCCTGGAGGCTCGTTTGTGGCTCCCAGTGGGGAACCTAAAGCATGAAACCATACATGTATTTACAAATCACAGCTGCTTCGCTAACAAGGTGCAAGATTAGAGTTAAAGGAAAAAAAAAAAAAAGAACTAAAACACAACTAAACTAAAACAACAAAAAAAAAAAAACTAGGGTCCCCCCCACATACAAATTACTTTAAACTTGTTATTCTACATAAACTGCTTAAATACACCCAACAGAAATTCATTTACCGTTATGAAAACACTCAGATCCAACCCTGCGATTGTCTTTCAAAGCTTTACTGTACTCATTTATATGATCAAGTCATCAAGTCATTTTGTGTCATGTTGTGGCAACAGCTACAAAGTCCTAAAGACAGAGAACCTGTTTATGGTTAACATCACCAAGTCTGAAGGCAAAATATTTTCACAGACCTGACTTGTTTTGAGTTTTTTTGCAACTAGGTCTTCAGTGGTGTCCTCTGTGTTTTTTTTTTTTTTAGTTTAGCTACAGCTACAAACTCAAACTGTATCATTTAATGCCAATATCTTAAAGCGTATCTGCTTGCCAATAATATGAAATCTGGCTTAGTTTCATTCAAACAAACTTATCTTATTAAATACCCCTGCAAAGTATAAACTGTTAGTATTGTTTTCTTCTATTAGGTACAGCTGTCAGAGACAGAATTGGTTTTCTCTGGCATTCTGGGACCACAACTGCATTAAACCAAAAAAAAAAAAAAAAAAAAAAAATCAGTTTCACGTAATTCACGATAATCAGTCAAGAATTATGGAGCAAAAACTCTAACATTGATTATCTGAAACTGAATTTTTGCTAACATGATATATTGGGTAATCTTGTCCAACCAGCCAGCATACACCAGTTGTAAAGCTGTTAAGAGAAAGTGAAAAAAGGGTCAGCCTTTTTTCAACCTGCTGTGAAGCATAGAGTTACTGTTCATTGTTAACAGATCAAAAACTGCTTCTTACTTTCTATTGTGACATTATATTCACAGAACATGAATACTTACAGTCTCTTGGAACATGAAGTTAATATACTTAGAATTACTTTTATACATTTCTTTACTTCATGTTGTAAATATAGCAAAACTTTGAACCCCAGAAAGCCAGGAGTTGAAGATTTTGTCTGTACTTTTTTATTTATTATCATAACAGGTTTTATTCCAAGATTTCTTGTCACATTTAGCAAAAACAAATAATTTTGTTAATTATTTTTGAGCCACAAGTCTTGTGCATGTCGAAAGTGACTGGCCCTCAAAAGCATTTTAAAATTTTAATAATAAATATAATCAATTTCGGTGTAAGTGTTCCTTTCTTAAAAATGTTTTAAAATAGTTCAGAAAAAAAACACAAAAAAGAAAAACAACAAATGAAAAAAAAAATGGCAACTGTTTACTTTTTACTTGCAGACACTATTTTGGCATCTTTTGACTTTTACTTTATGCTTTTCTTCTAATTTAATGTGAGTTTGGATACAAGTGCAGTTTAGTACACCAAAGTGGGTGGATGCTTTTACAAACAAATGTTACAGATACTTTGTAACCCTTAACAGCTGTTAATAAATAACGATTTGCTAGATTTATTAGAAACGTAAACGTCTGTCATTTGCTTTGAGGGATACTTTTCAGAGTTGGAGTCACAGTATGGCCGCCTAGCAGTGCTACCGACACCTCGTTGTTAGCCACTGACATGACAGAAATGACTCTCCGTTAACTATCACTTAGCGCCAGTATGATTTCTAAACTACCCCAATTTCAAAATCATTTTAATAAGTATAATTCAACCAGACGCCAAACATACCCTTCCAGTTTTCTAATGACGACTATGACGAGGCCCGGAGAAACGATGAATGCTAGCATACCAGCTAACCAAATATGTCCTGCCTACCATTTCCAGCTGCATTGTGGGGGGCAGTCGACTTTCCCAGCTGTCAGGAAAAAAAACTGACAAGAGGTTTGGAAACTATCGCAGATACATCCAATTACAAATTCTTACCTATGGTAGAGATGAAGGTTGTGTTAAAGGCGTCGTCAGAGAAGCGGAATAGCACACAGGTCTTCCCCACACCCGAGTCGCCGATCAGCAGCAGCTTGAACAGCAAGTCGTACGTCTTTTTCGCCATTGAGAAAACAGTATGTGTTCACCCAGATACAAAAATAAACAAACGGCGAACTAGTACGGCTACGTAAAGTCTAAATCCAGCTCCGTGGCCAACTTGACCAAACTGCTCCAGCCCTCCTGGCTGTTAACAATCTGGGATTTGTTGATTAGCTTTGGCGAGCTAGTAGTAGGCTAAAATATCACCCAAAACAGGACTAAAAAATATATCCAAGAAGTTGAAATGTCCCAAATTCTTTCTTCACTTACAACATGAGGAACAAAAGGCAAAAAAGAGTGTATCTCCTCTCGTGTGATTCCTCTTTTCCACTCTCTTTTCTCCCACACAGTCGGGACAAAATGGCTCCTCTCTACGTCTCTACCCCAACTCACTCTTTCTTCAAACTATCTGCGAGCTAATTCAAATTCTCCGCACACGTCTTCATTCCAGAGCCCCAACGAGAGCTCGAATAGGAAGAATTGGGAATAAACAGAACACGAAAGTGAATTTAATTCCCTGTCTGCTTCGCGGAATTTAGGCTTTCAGATAAGATTAAAGCAGAAACACAGACGACCGCCGTCGCCTTCGAATGGGAGCCACAACGGCGACTCCCTGGACCAATTGACACGCCTTCTCACATTCGTTCTGTCAAAATATGCATTTTTGATTGGTTGTCTAATCTGTCATTTAAAACAAGGACGCAGTATGATTGGCTCAAACCGTAAATGCCAAACTGTCAGGGGGTGTCCATTATAATGACCGATAGGCCAAATGTTACTGCGTGAGTCTTTTGGACATTAGGGCGCAGAGGTCCTTTTGACTAACACAGTGAAGAGCGTCCTGTTGAACCAACATGGACGCCAGTTTCACCAGGTGATCTGGCCGCTAGGGTGTGTTTAAATTTTCATGGCAAGCTGGTACTTGGTCCAGTGACCATCCCAGCTGTGAGTCAGGCAAAAGTGATGTCATATAAGTACTTCGGTGCTTTTTTTACGGGCGTTTCCCTGCGAAAAAGATTTGGGGTCGCGAAAAAAATAAATAAATAAATAAATAAATAAACCACAGTGGTTGCAAGAAAATGTTCCTAATTTTCAAGTTAAAATATGATTGCCGTTCAAGTCCTTCTTCAAAAGTTACACAAATTACGACAATGTCGCGTTTAAAGTTAAATAACAGTTAATAAAATGTGTCTAACGTGTTTATAACAGACCCATCTTAGCCAAGTGTATATAATTTGAATTGGGTTCAACTTTGCTTTTAATGCACATACCTAAGAAGTGTGTGCATTAAAAGCAAATAAATATACATTATAAAATAAAATAATATTTTTGCAAGTAATTATTTAAATATACAATGTTATATAGAATTTTTGAAAATACAAAATTGGTGTAAATATGTATTCTGGTGTTTCCCAGCTGATAATAGCATACTATGGGTGATACTTGTTTATCAAAGAGAGTCTTAAGGATTAAACTGTTTATGGTGGCCAATTTTGGCAAATAGCTCTCTGCAGCACTAACTTAAAGGAAAAATTCTGAACAGTTTTATTCAGTATCTGTGGGATCAGCCACGTTTCGCTTTACTCTTAAAAAAAACACAAACTCTTCAGTGATGTTTTCGACTTTACTCTTTCGTTAGGATTCTATGATATACAAACGTAGAAAGTGCACTATTCTGAAGCTGAAAGATACAATAAGGTTTCCATTCTTGCCATAAGTTCTCACTAAGATTTAGGGTTAGACTTTTTCTGGACCAATTTTAAATCAGTCCAATGTATCTCTGGCTTTAGGTTTTGGGTCTTGGGATTACTGCGAGGTAAACACCATCAGTTTTGCAATTTTTTCTTGTGGATTACCCTGTATCTCTGCACCCCAACCAAACATCAGTGCTAATTAGATACTTTCAATGTCCCCTGCTAAAAAAACAAAAAACAAAAACAAAATATTGTTAGCTTATGCTGATAGCCATGTCTCGGTTGGATGGTAAAGTTACACCAACCTTAGTTCACTCACACATTTACTTTATGTACATAAAAGTTGACCTCTGAAGTCAGTTGGTAACTCTGACTTTTATTTAACAGTATCAGAGTAAGGGGGAAACATCCTGTATTCTTTCCTTTCACAACCAATTTATATTTTGTTTGACCACTGCTTAAAATCTATATAAAATGTATTTAATCTGTGGTTCTAAAATTATTTTAAGAAAAAGCCACATTTAAGGGGCATTGATAACCTGCGAGACAAAGAGATGGTTCCCACTTACACACCACCACTGCAAGTGATTTTAGAGTTAACTTTGTCTGGCGGTGTTTGAGAGACTGTTCTTCCGCCTGTCAGAGTAGTTTGGCTCAGGCACTCTTAGGAATGCTTAGTATGCCCAGATTCTTACTCCCAAGTACAGACTTGACGCAAATGGAGGAAGGAAGAAGCACATAAAAAAAGAAATGAGAAAATGAAGCAGTAAAACAAGATTAAGATGATTATCCTTTATCCTGAAAGCTCTGCATTTAAAAAATAAATAAAAAGAAAACTACAGAGTGAATTAAAAAAAGTTTGTGAGCTTGAAATCTAGCTTTATTGTGTTGCTGAATTAAAAGCCAGATAATAAACAGATCTATAAAAGGAAACCTGATGGGTTGGGGTATTCGAGAAAGTAAGATCTGAGGAATGTTGATTTTATCTCGAGGGGCATCTTAGCTATCTTTCTTTTTATTGGCATTGAACCAAGCAAAGGTTTCCCAAGAAAAGGCAAGCAGCAACAGGAAGTAAATATTATGTATGTTGAAAACCCCATAATCCACATAGAAGTTAAGAACATTAGCCAAAGTGTATTTTAGTGGTAAAGTAACTGAAAGTATGCTTTAAAATATTCTAAATGGAGACAAAAAGGCTTAAGGAGCTATCTTTGATGCAATCTCTTGCCATAATGTGGTAAAAATGCTAATAAGAGAGATATAATACTTTTTAGACACACACAGTTGAACCTGAAGAGTCAATCAGTCTCTTGCTTTTTTGCTGAACAACCAAATGCATTGAACTTTTGGTGCAAAATATTATTTCTCATTATCACTTTGATTGGTATGCACTGCCTATTTTCTGTTTACCCTTAAGGGATAATAAACTTTTTTTTCTGCTAATTTAACATACTCATTTTGGGGAAAAGAGTTTTCTTCTAACACAGCTTCTCTAAACCTGCGGGGTTCCACATGGTTTATTCCTTGGTCCCTTGGTATTTCTTTAGTTCTTTCTATGAGCTTGCCTCAGGCTTTTCTCCCATTTCCTATCACTTACATCGTTGACATTGAGCTGCATTTTTCTTTTAAGACTCACGAGTCCAGAGTTCATCAACTTTGTTAAACAGTTAATTCTTCAGTCGGCTTTAATCACATCAAAAAGAAAAAATATTTATCACTTGTTCATCTTCCTACATTTTATTTTGAGGCATTTTGTTTCTTTTCCTGAATCAAATAAATTAATTCTTCTTCCTCTGGTTGGATTTAGATTATTGAAATGCAATGTTTACTAGATAAAATAAGTAGTAATTTTCCTATCGACAAGATATTTAAAATTCTGCATCAGAGTATTAATAAATTATCGACACAGTCACATATATTAGTTGAAATGTAATTTCTTTACTCATAGCTCTGATTACTGATGCTTTTAGTCTTCAGTGTAAATGTTAAAATTTTAAATACAGACCAAACATGCACTGACTGACTAACGAGGAAACGTTTTATAGATTCCTATTAATACATTAAGTGCATTGAAGAAGCTTAGATGATTTTCTTCTTTTTAACACAAGAAAGATCAGCTTTACCTAAATCTTTTCATATCACATCACTCTTTCTTCACAACTGCACAACCTTTTGTTACAGTTATAAATCAAGTCTTTTTTTTAACTGAGATGCATTCCTGGATACTTGTTGCAAGGGGCCCCCAGGGTTCCTCTCGCACTCCCACTGGGCTTCTCACTACTTCTCACTTTTCTTCATGTTCTGGACAAAATAAGCAAGAAAGTCTGTCTTTACATGCAGCTACTTTTCAAGCAAACATTGAGTATTTGAAAGCATGTTGGACTGAGTTTGGTTTTCAATTTGGCAGCTCAGGGGGTGAAGAAACTGGAGGAATATAGGGGTTATGGGGTGTAACCAAGCAGCAGTGTGTGCTATGCATATCAATCGAGTCTTCCCTTAAACTATTTTGTTTAAAGAAAAGGCGTTCAGACATTTTTTTCCTATTGGAGTGACTTGAATTAACACAAAGTGCTGCATATTTCTGTAATTCTGCCAATAAAGATTTGATTACTTAGGAAAAAATTTTATCATAAGCCAAAAAAACCCAGCTTGTTGTATCATTACACGTTCCAATCGCAGCATATTAGGTTCTAAATTTAGATTAAAGAAAAAGTCAAATTGTTTAATTTACATTTTATTTTAAAAACAGCTGTTTATGAGGATATTATAACATGAACGTTTGCACATCCCTCAGGAAAATTCTGAACTACAAATATCTGAATTACACACAACACAGGGAGTATTTCTATTGTTTGCGACAGAACTTCCCCAAAATCACTATTTTGTAATTGAAGCCCACATTAGTAACGAAAAGGAACAGTCATTTTAAACTATTGGGTACCTCACATCAAACCAGGCATGAGCTGTGATTAATTCCCTGTGTGACAGAAGCTTTCGTCACTGATCAGTATAAAATCCCCTCAGAATAGACCCCCAAAGCATCACTCATTTCAAGCAGGAAGATTACAAATGACAGAGAATCACTCATAAATCTCAAGTATGTTATTTTTTTCTCTCCAACATTTTATACCCTTTAAAGGGTGACTTTCAACATTTGTAGGTCAAGTACAGCATGTATTTTGGATTTATTTCACCAGGGGGTACTGTTTTACCAAGTTCGACATAGTTGTGATATATTTCTTATTCTCTAATTGTGTTTTTATGTGTTCTGATTTAATACAAGTTGATAGAACACAACATTAAATTCTCTTTGAAGTAATCCTCAATGTACATTGTAAGAAGAAAAAAAAAATTCCACCATAAAAAAAACAACAACAACAAAAAATTTACCAGATGTGACTCATCAGCAGAAACCATCGGTGAACATGTGGTGGAGGCTAAATGTGTTTTGAGAATTTTCCTCCTCAGATGGAGTTTTTTAGTGTGTATCAAAGTAATTCAGAGACTTTCCTTTTCAAAACAATCCAATTCTGAGCATGCTTAACCACGTTTACAAATGAAACTGCTTTGGAAACTGATAAAAAAGTAGGTTTTCAGGTTTAAAGATTTGCTGAAGTCAGTTTGTTATCAGTCAAACTTAAAAATGAACTGCAATCTTTTAAACACAAAATTGACGTATAGTACAATTTATTAAAATTCAAAATTCCTTAATTCAGTTTATATGGAAATGCAGAGTGCTCATAAGGGTTGTTAGACATTATTAACATAACGTTTTAAGCTAAAATTCAGATTTCCAGGTTCTGTGGTCAATGTTTTTATCAACCAAGATAAAAAAATCAACAGTTTGACCCCCTTATGTCAAACTGTGTGTACTCTGGGTTTAGCTTTTGAGGTTTATGAGCTTCTTTCTCATTAAAACACACCTTTCTATATATGATATGTGCTTTTAGTTACAGAAATATAGTGAGCCTCTCTGTAGAGGTAAAGTGCTCATGTGGATTCAGTACCAGTAGGTTTGAGTATCATGAGGCTACACTTTTAGCATGCCTTGAATTGCATATCATATTTCTTTCCTATTAACCAGGAGTTATCATAAAATATCCTGATGCACTTGTCATTAGAAACAAAAAATATCTGCTTCCAAAAAGTGCTAAACAAGATATATGTTTTGGAAATCTTTAAAACTGTTATCAAGATAGACTTTTAAATCATTGTAGCCTAAATTATATCAACTATTAAATATATTTTGGGGCATTTTAACCATTTAAAGGGAAGACTGATTCTCTAATATCATAGCCTTTTCTATTGAAAAAACGAGACATACAGATAGATAGATA
>JAUZNJ010054485.1:0-11667 GCA_034780135.1 Jordanella pulchra | reverse complement strand
CCACAGGGAGGCAGACACCAGGGGCCTCACAGAGTAGCCATACTCCCACTATGTCTGTGGGCAGATAACCAAAGAAGCAGCAGAGGCATGGGTTTCTATAACTAACTAAAAAGTAGGGTGGCCTATGGACAATTTACTTCTCAAAATCTGTAATTCACTCACTAGTATTGACACAAACTGTTGTTGCCCAGCGTTCCTCTTGTAGGCAGAGTCAGAAACTTAAACACATTTCTGATGTTCTTAGACATTTTTACTGATTAGCTGACAGAAGCAGCACAAGCAGAGGTGATTTTAAAACAATGTTAGTACTTGTGTGCAAATTATTAAATGGATTAGACCTTGATATGCAAGAAATATGTTAACTTTTTATGTTTTGTGGATTACTCTGGTATACAGGCCGCAGCACTTTAGTTATACCACTTTGTGAAAATTTGTTGTTGCAGTCTAATGCAAGGGAACACATCCCCCTAAGATCCAAGAGAGAAAGGGGCCATGTCTAATTGTTTTAAAAAAGTAGATTCAAAGATTTTGGTGTGGAACCAGCCAAAACACATTTTAGACGAGGGTCTCGTTTATAAGGTTGGGATGGCTAAGAGGTCAACAGCACTTGCTCAGTGTCATTTGAAATAAAGCAGTAGCTTGACATGTAAAGTGTCATTTGTTATAAAGACTAATTCTGAAAAAGCGGTTTAGTTGTGGACATTAATAAAGAACAAAAAGTGCAGTATCTGGTAACAATGTAATTAAGTACAGTTTAAATTCAGTCAAAATGTGCATTTTTTCACACTAATATTTTTAAGACACTTATTTTGTTACGCTAATTTCTTTTGCGTAATAATGGACTGAAAGTTTTAAATGAGACAAATTCAGACATTTTCAAATCATTTTGTGGAATATTCAGCGCAGAACATAGCAGAGTTACAAAAAGTATACTTTTCCAAACCTGTCCCAATGTGACAACCTTGCAGGTGGAGTAAATCATTAGTGTAGAGCATAGTCCCTGATGATTCGTTTGAGAAATACACACAGTTTATTACAGACAATAGGCAACCAATGAGTGTACCTTCCTTTACTGAGAGAGCCCAGTTTCGGCGTACGATTAACAATGAAGAGTGTGGCAACTACAGCTTAACAGAAAAGCAAAATGGTAAATGTTGTTCAGGAACTGAAGGAATTGAGGCAGACAGCAGCAGAATCTAATCGTAATAAGTAAGAGGTAGATAAGGTGCTGATAAAAGAAATTCTCAGGCCATGAACAAAATTTATGCTAATAAAAAAACTGCTTCAGCTTAAGCTTGCAAACCAGATATGAGTCTAAAGAAGAGCTCAGAATCCATAAAAAACATAGATACTGATAATTTGCAACCTGTTGCTATTTTCTCAGTGTTTGTGCGATAGGAGATGTTGTCACTGTATTTCATCATTGGCATGATAAAAATGGCTCAATAGTCTTGGTTTGCAATGCAAACAATGTCTTATGCTTATTAACAATAAAGGAACATTGGTAGGGTATATATTTATTAATGTTCCTTTCCTTGGTTTGTTTTGGGATCTTTTCATAATGACTGTCGGCTTAAGTGAGGCCCTTTATCTTTGATTATTAACTTTGGCTGCACAGGCAAAATTTATAAACTGTACTTTTTATGGCTAATTTAAGGAAAACTGGACTTTTTTAAATCATATTTGGGAAGTTCATTTCTCATGAATTATTTGTTTAGAAAGAAAACACATTTATGAAAGCAATAGTGTTGTGTAGTAATTGTTAGAGATTGTTGCTTTTACTGTAAAATATTTATTCCTTTAATTTAATGAGAACATTATTTAACGGTGTGATTACATTCTAGGATGACTGAATGCAAATATCCAGAACCACAAGCTATTGATAGACTTTAAGTCCAAATGCAGCACCGGATTTTATGCATTCGTCCTCAAACTCTGTGTCTGTTTTACTTTTAACACCTTCTTGTATATCAGTCTATTGTATTAAACCTAATTTAGGCCTTAAACAACAATAAGAAGTTGGTATAAAGATTTTAATTCAGTAACATATACCAAAAGCTCATTTACATATAATTCTACAAAGAAACACAAATTTTTTTTTTTTTGTTGGAGTGCTGTAGGTGAATTAAAGTTGTGAAGGAACGTTACAAAAAAACAGCAATAACAACCATTATTCTGGGCCGTAAAAAAAATGCTTGGATGATTAAATGAAAGCTGCATGAGGGGTTTGCAAGCGTGGGTAAAGTTTTCAAAAGTATGTTAATTTACTCAAATTTCCTTGATGAGATTTTCAAACAAACATAAACAGAGTACGATCAGATCATAATATATATCGTAGAAGCATCAAAGCCATCCAATGAGACGTTATTTTAACAATGACTGGCAGCTCATATAGCAACACAACAACAGATGGCAGAGTGCATGAAAACGGATAGACATCCAAAAGAAGAAGTTTGAAACCTCCTTACTAAAAAGCAGACTGGCTATAATTAGTCAATAAGAAACAGGTGCAGCTGGGGTGGGGAGCAGGCTCAACCTCAAGAGAGTTTTCACTCAGGAACCCTTTTTTTATGTTCTCTTCATCTGTGTCTTCCTGAGTGATTATTGTTCTCACTCTTCCTGCTGATTCTTTTTTGAATATACAACAGTCAGAGTCACTCAGTAAACATGCAGGTGTGCAGGGTCTCTCACACATAACCCCCCCACAGGCATAGGGTATGCATTCTTGCTGGGCATAGGTTCGAATATTTTTAAACTGATGTGTTTTCTCACCACCACACACAGGGTGCTTGGTTGGTCTTCTTTTAAACTCTCTTTGATGCATGAGGCACTGGGTTGCACATGCATGCTAATAATTCACGCAATACAGCAAGCAAAACTCCAAAAGACATAGAAACAAAACCTTTAAAAACAACAATATCTTTTTAAAACAAACAGTCTTTGTATAGTATTAGCACTTTATATTTTGCTCCCAAGAGAGCACTTATGTGCAACATCCTGAGTGGCAGTTGCAAGCCTACAAGGAGCCCATGATGTCAAATTAAAATTACTTTACAAGTATAAAGGTGTGAGGAAAACATTGATAGTTGAAATAACACAGCTGTAAGGTCATTGTGTGTGATCACAAGCAGAGGAGTGTGAAAAGTGTGGTTTCAACATGTATACTCATCTTGCAAGGCTTCCCAGAAAGCAGCTCGTAAATCTATGTTAATGGGTTTGTGAGTGTGCAAGAAGTTGTCAATATTTAGTTCCAACTGATAATGGGAGTCATTAAACCCAAATGTTAATCTTAAAGCAGGTTAAAGAAACTCATTAAAATGGAACATGCGGGAGGGATTAAGTGAAAAAAACAAAACAAAACAAAAAAAAAAAAAAACACACAGGCCTAAGAATGACCTTTTGATATCATCTTTACTGGGTTTGCTCCAATGGTGAAACACATTAGCAATCACATGCATTTATATAAAGTTCCAGTGAAAGTTTGTGGCAACTGAAAACCCTGCACAAGATCCAATTCTTCTGCGATTCCAGTTCTCCAAATATAGCAAATAAAAGCCTAACAGAAAATTGTATATCTTAGAAGGTTGATACTTTAAAAAAAACGATATAAAAATCCTCCCCTCTAACCCATCCCTTATACTCACGGGCGTTTTCCTTCATCTCCAGCTCAGGGCCTCTTAGAGACGCATGATCTTAGCTCTGTCATTCTCCACCACCTTGGAAGGTGGCACCCAGTTTGACCTGGGGGTCTCCATCCATCCATCCATCCATCAATCATCCATCCATCCATCCATATATATACGTATTATTTGTGGCATCATTCTATATAACTACTTGAATGACTCCAACTTCACCAGTAATGCAGCCCAGTAACTTTAAATAAAACAATAAATAAAACCTTTGCACTTTGAGAACTCGAATTAGGAAATACTTAGGTACTTAATGTTTCCTGTTGCATTTCTCAAGTGGTTTAGACAGGTGGGAGGTGAGAATGGGTCAGGAAACTCAAAGATGTAGACAATGAATGATTGTGCTTAGTTGTAGCACCTGCACCACAGTATCCCTAGTGAGTCTTTTGGAGCTGAAAAAAACTCTAATTCTGTTCTATATTAACAAACTCTAAAACCTGCACATTTCTAAAAGGCTTTATTAAAAGAATTTGTGTGGAATTCAATCCTTTGTGATTTTTTTTCTTAGAGTAATATAATTCATTCTATAAAAATCTGATAAATCTAGTATAACTTTCATTAAAGTAATATTTCTAATTGCACCAAGTCAGTTTTTTATTTCTAATTTTTGTGGCTGGTCAGTGAAAGAATAGGCCCCTCTCTGGCTTGTGTATAATACTATGCTAAATTGTAATTAGAGTCACATTTGTGTAACAGAACAGCTGCTTTTAGGTGGATAGAAAATAAGGAGAACAAAAAAAAGAGCAAACGTTTCAGTCAAATTTCTGACCACACTACAGCAGTGAGATATGTTGTGGTGTGGTGTTCTTAAAAGGTCTTAACTAACACAAGCAGCAAAAACTGTCATGCATCAAATAATTCAGCTTTAGGATTAGGTTTAACATGTGTGATCATAACAACTTCTCCACCATTCCCTTCAAGATGTTGTCTTTGCATTTGTGTTGCTTCTTCATGTTGAGGTTTTTGCAATCTCAAACTGGATCCTGCTAAGGATAAAGTATGAAATATGATTTTTTTTATCCTCCCCTCACCCATTGTAATCCATTTCCCTTATTTTTCTAACTGAAAGGGCAGCCCATTTTTTTACGACACCAAGGCCTTGGACACTGCGCCCACCCCATGTATAATATATTTCTGTAAGTGTTGTCTACTTGGATGGGCTGTAACTAAACAGAATTTTCCTTCAGGGATCAATAAAGTATAATTGAATTGCATTAATTAGAATTGAGATTCCCATAGTGAAGATGGGTTAAAATTTCATCCATCTTGTGGCTAAAAAAATAATTTTTTGCCCTTTGCCTCAGAAAAGCAATTTTAACTTAAGCTACACTCCCACAGGCATAAGAAATACATTCTTTAATTCTGGTCTATAAACATAACCATAAATCAAAATATTGCTGTTCTTTTTTATACTTATATTTTCAGGAGTAGGTACAATCAGAGAGGAGGAGGGCTAAAAAATTAAGCCAGTACCAGTACTACACAGCAGTAATGGCATCTTTTGAGCATTGGTTTTGTGGAAAAGAGCCAGGTCAAGTAGAGCTGGTGAAAAAATTGGCATAATACTTATGTTGCCCTGATTGTGATTTGGAAACTTTTATACTGTCTGTAAAAAACTAACCCAAAGAAAATGATCCATGAAAAACATTGTTAAATTATTTCTAATCTGTATGTTTCAGTTCTACAACTATACCTAGCAATTAAAACATATTATTCTGAAACATTAGATCTTTGAAAAAAATGTTTTCAGTTCCTGATTTTTTAGATAAATTCAACATAAATTTAGTGTTCTCTGTAGAAAACGCTAAGTTCATGTTAAACTTTCTCAGGGAACTGAGTGTAGTATAGTGGAGGGGGACAATATAGAGGCTTACCTAGAGTATCAACTTACAAGACACAATTAGATTTCTACAGTACAGTTCTCTAGATTTTGTTGATCTGTGCATTTCTGTAAATAATTATCTCCTTTTTATTTTACCCTTAGCATGGAGTCCCTTTCCCTTCCTTTCCAAAGAGGTCAAGAGAGCCCAGTTTTACATGTGGAAAGTGATCTGGTGCATAAAGGACCACGTCGCAAAAGGGAATTCATACCTGAGGAGAAGAAGGATGCCCTCTATTGGGAGAAGCGTCGCAAGAACAATGAGGCGGCCAAAAGGTCACGGGAGAAGAGAAGGTTGAATGACTATGCACTGGAGACTCATCTAATGGCTTTGAAAGAAGAAAATGCCAGGCTTAGTGCTGAACTGACAGCCATTAAGCTTCACTTTGGTCTGTCCCAATCCACAGCCTATACAGCTCACCAAAACAACCAACTACATACGCACAGCAGCACAGTACCCAGCACCTTCCATCAATCCTTGCAGGGTAACACCTACTGGGGTGCCAGAGACTCTTCTGTTATGTCGAGTCATCAGTCTTTTAACCCATTTTTAGTCCCTGCATACTCTCTTCACACAATGAGAGGCTATTCTTACCTTAACAGATCTGCTACTAGTGGTTCTGGTGTTCTAGCTCCTCTGGTCCTTCCACGAAATCTGCTGCCACCCTATGCAGCCTGTCCTGGTGTTCCTCTGTTGAAGCCCTTTCCCAACCGAGCTACTTCTGATGAAGAGGAGGAGCAACAGGTACCTGGAGTGCTGCACCAATCTGCTCCACATCACAAAGCTGGCACAAAAAGAAACAAATCTTCTCCACAAAGACAATACATTTCTGACTAACAAATACTGAGAAAGTATGGAACTTCGATGAAACATACTGGTTACAAGCTTATTTCTAAGTAACGTATTTTGAAATATTGTTTAAAAACATACTGGGCCTTATTCATTTCCACACAAGGCTATTTAAAACAGAAAAGAACATGATCTGTTGACTCAATATAATGTAAAAGCTGCCTCTTATCCAACTTATCCTGCAGTGAACATCCATTATGTTCTGCTGGGCCAGAATATACAAGAAGATTACCATTTACACTACATGTTGACCCCCCTTCAAAAAGTGTGTAAATGTTTTAAAAAAACATGCTCATCGTGCATCTCTGACATTTTCAGCTTTGAAGCCTGTTCTTGCTTTAAGATTAAAACACGTCTTTATAAATAGTTGTGGTTCTAGACGTAACCTTACTGCACATCATACCATAATATAAACTGTGAATTACCTAAAGGGACTTTCAGCTGACCAAATTTCTCCATATAGCTTAAGTATTTACATATTTACCACGTCTGGAGGTTGATCAGATCTGACAAATGGACTGTTAAACCCACAGCTGTTGAAGCCTACCTGAGTATTTCTGTCCTTTTTACTTCATTCAAATATTTAAAAATGTGTTTTAACTACATTACATTAGGCTAAAATGACGCAGTAAGATGAAAAATGAGGTATACTGACTGAGACCTTTGGTTTTTGTTGTGTGGGCACAGTTAGTCATCTATTTCAACCCCTTTACCACAGCGTGCTTGAATGTTTTAGTGTTAAATGCAGTGTTAGACAGGAATTATGTTGTGTTGTAAAGATCCAAATAAAAAAAAGTTTGAAGCTGTTGAATACTTGTATTTTTTTGTTGTTTCCACAAAATCTTTAGGGGAAAAGAAGGTTTAAAAAACTGAGTTATCACCAAAATGTTCATTTCAGTGGTTCAACAACAAAACAAATAACATCATATAAAATAGATAAATGATACATTTTTAAGATTTATTCTGTTATTTTGATGAGCATAACTTTCAGCTATTTAAAATCAGAATTAAATTTCTTGAAAAAACATCTATTACAGCACATTATTTAAAACTGTGTTTTAATTCAAAAGTGTTATGACCTCTATAATCATGGTGATAATAGATTATTGATGTTTTTAAATCTGCCATACGTAGAATAGGCACCAATAACCGTTGCTAAATAAGCACCAATTAATCTAAGACATCATTGCATATCATATTAAGGCAAAATAAGATAAAGTTGAATCGAAGGTAGAAAATAAGTGCACACACAGAAAGGTGAACAGCAGCCTCAACAGGATTGTGAAGCCAAATCCGGAGGTTTAGGGAAGAGTAACAAGTTGGGAACCGTGTATGCACTTGGGTGTCACCAAACACAGATTAATCCAATACTTGAGTTCTATTGAGCCATGACCCCACAACCATTATTGGGACCCCTTGATCTCTTTCCCTGTGGATCAAGTAGAGACCACAGTGGGAGAGGACCATCTGACTAGGCCTAGGACCAGACAACCACCTGAATGTCTTATGGCAAAAGGGCCACAGCTGCTTAAAAAAACAGGCTATCTACACTTTTCTCTCTCTGAGTCTTATTAGGTTTCTAGTAACTACACCCTTGTTTTAACTTTATAAGGTTATGACAAGGGTCTAAGTGGTGTCGAAGTTAAAAGTCAGGAATGCAATAAAAGTGGCTCCATTCTGACGCCACATCCTGCAACCTAGGTCATATAGGGAACTGCTTCCATTTTAACACCCTTTTTGCCAGTGGCCAATGGCCCTGCAAGGCGAGACACTCCGATCCTCAGCTGAAGCTACGTAAGAAGCCACCAAATCCCTCAGAAGAGTCTGGAATAGCTGGACTAAATCAGACTGAATCTGCCTATGATTCAGAAAGCTGAATGCAGAGTTTTCTGCAATTCAAACTGAGTGGAACGCAGTATTTGTGAACTCGTCTGCTGAAGCAGATGACCCAGTTCTGGTCGATCCACAGAACAGATGGATCCAATGGCTGTTTTCCAGACCTGAATCCAAATAACAAGAAAAGCCGAAATGTGAAGAGCCGGTCTGCCTGAAACTGTCGCCTGAACCATGCCATACTTTAGCATGGTTCAGGTTTTACATTCCTGGTTCAGTTGCCTGCCTGACAACGTTGCATGCTCACCTGCCATCGTCTTCTACCTCACGTCGCCTAGGAGCCACAGCTAAAAGGTAACTGCTGCAGAAACACGAGGACAGCCCGAATCAAAGCTGTGAGTTACACAAATTGAGCCCTGCAAAGTTGCTTTATTATTACATCGGATTAATCACAATATCTTCAAGAGTTGCCTGCAGATCAACTGTTTGGACTGAGGATGGGGCCTCAGAACCAAACCGAAGGGCCCTTCCTTCTTACATCGAGCCAACAGTAAAATTCATCCTTCCCCTCTGTGCTTCTGATACTTAAGCTGCTTTGGTTGGAAAATAGGGTAGAATAGAATATTTTTGCTTGTGTTTGTGTTTAGCTGAACAAAGCTTGTTGTTTTCCACTTTGATGGTGATAGTTGAAACAAAAGTGACCAATTGAATGCTACAGTGGACTGGCTAGCATCTTTAGCTCCAGCAACCTCATGCTGTGAGCCTAACACTTACTTTGTTTGAGTCAGAAACAACTGAACCAGAACTCCTGGGACCAACTAGGCTAACCCATTCTCTTTCAGCTGTTTTGCAGTTAATGTATTGAGTCATTATTCATGTTTCACTGTAAAACCAAATGAAACCTCATTATTTTGACTGCATTTAACATCCCTACATCAGGGCCTATTCACATTTATCTGCTATTTTTAAAGGACACTTTGAATGCTTTAAGCTTTAAGCTTGAAAAGCTTGCATCTTCCCCACAGACCCATTACTTAGCTATAACTTTCAGTTCTAATTATTTAATATATTCATAATATTCCTGTAAAGTATCAAAACAAAATGAGGTTAATGTTTATATGTTATCTGAACTGCTCATTACATTTAACTGCTATGAAGAACTGATGAGTCAGTTTAAGACAAGTTTCCTCATGTCTTCTAGCTCAACACCTCTTTGTCCAAGCAGCTTACTAGGTCTCTACTATTAATAAACATTTGCTTTTTGGCTATTCCCTTAGGGATAACCAAATACTGTTAAGAATCAATTACCTAAATAGTTTTTGACTTCTAATTGGCCAAATCATTTAACAAAATAATCAAATTATAATAATTAATCAAGTAATGTTTAGTTTACCTATCAGATTTGCATTGTGCATTGGTTTGAACATATTCTAATTTGTCTAGATTATTCTAAAAGCAAAGCTAATTAGACCTTATTCTAAACTCTTCAAGAGAACCTTTGGTTCTCAAACATAAAATTCATGCTAAATTGTGGTATCTTTGCATTATTTTAGTAATAATTGGTTTAAACCAATCATTTGGAACCAACTGTTTTGGTTGAGTCTCACTAGCTTAAGTCTTTAAGTTTTTAATTAAAGTATGTCTGACTTGAAGTCAAATTATTTTGTTTATTATTTCTAACATCGTTTTTAATAGAAGTAGCTGTGAATTTTCCATATATGTGCAGAGTTAACTGTGTAACCATAATTTGAGCTTAAATCACACTTAGATCTGTTGTCCTAGCAGACAGTCTGTTGGGTTTGTGTTCACTGAACAGCACATGACAGTCTGAACATTATTGCCTAAATGACCAAGTTACATTATCCAGAGGAACAGAAACAGCACTAAAGGTATTGTGTGTCATGATTTTATAGTTAAGATTTTCATGTTATTTATTGAAATAAATCAACCTATCAGTGAAATTCTCACTATCTGAGATGAACATGTATGTTTTGATCAACCATTTTTGACTATCTCAACACCCTCAGATGCTGTGATTACATAATGAGTATGATAAATTATTCTTAGTCAAACAAATCAATGATTGAGAAAAAATAAGAACCAAAAAAAAGCAACAGACCTCTCCTTCCGCTCTCTTTTCTCTTGGCTGTTTAAGTCAGTAGCAGCTCAGAAAGCAGCAGGTTCCAGGCTCTTACTCCAATACTGCTGAGAGCAACATTGCTGCCGGGTAGGGATGCCGTCTGTCATGCTGCCTCATTTATAAACAAAGGCTCAAAGCCAGAATCTTACCTCAGATAATGTTTTTTTTAATGTAACTAGAAAATACAGCATTAAAAAATGAAATGGTGTCATGATAATTTTAGATCATGGTGGCAGATACAAGTTTGAAAATATATTTTTATTAAGAAAGAGGTTGGATCAGCCGGAGGAGTTATTTGGATTCAGGTCTGGATCTGTGGGGGGAGGATAAATGGAGTTAAGAGGAAAGTAAGGAGTCAGATTATGAAAAACATCAAAGCATGAGAGGTTTATGATGGCATGGTGTGAATGAGAGCAAGGATCCAGGAAAGGCAAGTCTGTCCACAAAGAACTTAGGATGGCTGATTAGTGAGGCTGGTGTGTTGAATTGTTTGGGGGGTGGATGTTTGGTTTTGCAGGAGTATTGTTGTAGAAGTTGATGACTGTTAAACGGGGGTTAGTCAAGTGTAACGAAGGTAACGATTGAGAAGGTAAGTTCACCAAGTATCGGATTGGTTTTTCTAGGATGGAAAGAGACAGCTTGCAGAAGGAAGATACCATAAGAGACAAGAAGGCAGCACTGGGGTAATGATCTATTTTTTTCACACTAATCAGCTACAGCTTTTTGTACTAACTAGAGAAGATTATGTAAAATCTAGGTCAGTTTGAAAACTGAAAGTGAATTGGCCCATGACTCAGGTAGACTGGGAGGATCTGTGATGTGTCACTAGTCAGTAACACACCCTCAATTAATAGAAACAGTTTTGGAGAAACAAAGCAAATTTCTCATAGATTTAAATTAATTCTCAATCTGATTTGAGAGAATGTGTTTGCATACCCCAAACCTTTACATGTAAATATTTTATATAGTTAGTTAGCTTAAGCCCCCAGCTAATAGCATAAAGTCCAATTTAATTCATGAACCATGTTCTTCTGGTTTGACAAACAAAAAGCTGGCTGCTCTCTGTTAGCTAGAAATGTACATTCTAGCTCTAAAACAATGCTGCTACTTAGCTTCTAGTTAGTCTAAAATAAATGTCCTGGTTGTTAAATCAGTTCTTCCACCAATAAAACATATTTGCCAACTTGCTTTTTTTAACCACTATATACAGGTGCTGGTCATAAAATTAGAATACCATGAAAAAGTAGATTTATTTCAGTAATTGCATTCAAAAGGT
>JAUZNJ010054474.1:0-29446 GCA_034780135.1 Jordanella pulchra | reverse complement strand
AATAACAACATATATAAACAGACAGGCCCTTTTACACACATAGATTGAAGCCAGTGTTAAGCGGCTATGGGACAATCATAACATCCCAGAGGAGACCCAAAAATTTGCAAAAGCCTCCACAGCAAGCCCAGGCAGGGTTTGCAGACTGTTGTCAGACGCCATTAAGTGACTGCAAGGTCTGACGGTGAGCAGAGCAAGTGATGGAATACATACTGGAATTCAAAGTCTATCAGATAAGGTAGCAAAGAGGTCTAACAGATTCATGCTGTCCACTTCCTACACTGCCTGCAGCTAGTAATTATGACTTGCTATGTTTTGATCCAAACTTAAGCTTGTTTGATACTTGTTTTTATTGTGAATGTTTATATTCCTTTTAGACCTTCTGTAGGTTGTCTTTGTCGACAATTACACATACTATCATGTGTATCTTTTTTTATTTTGGAACATCATCTGACCAATCAAGAAACTGACATATCTTTTCAATGGTTCGGTGGATTTAGATGCGATGAGGTGATAAGAGAACAGGCAGCAGTTGGATATTTTACAACAGTAGCAAATGTTTTTTTTCCTGGAATGTATCTCTTAAAATACATAACACCCCCTCAGCAAGCAATTTATCTCAGAAAAAATACATTTTGGTTTCCGTCATGAATCAGCCCTGCCACTGAGGCTCGTTTAAGGCGAGGTGATGTGGCACTTAGAGGTTTAGGAGGTTCTTGAGGGTTTTCTGTTAATTATGTCAAAAGTTAGGTAGAGGGGGGATTGGAGGCTGCATTTTGTTGCAGAATGGCACCCAACACCATCTAGCTTTATTTTGAGGACAGACTGCACCAAGAGCAGCAGAAACAAGCCGGTCAATGACAGTCCATGTGGAAAAACCCACACCCATAATTCTTTACGAATCTTACACATAATTACCATGGGTGGCATCCCCAAAAGCCACTTATCTGTTGTAAACCCTCAAATGAGGGAGAGAGTTTCTGAGTTTCAATCTGTGTGGCTTTAGTCAGCCGAGTCTAAGGGTTAAAGCAGCATGGCTTTAAGGCATCAGACTCTGGTAATTCCACGAGTACAGCACAGGCTGCTGCATGAACATGCTACTCCCCCTCTGTATGCAAAATTACTGGAAAAAAGTGACCCATCTATCTCCAGGTTAATCATATAAACCTAAATTCCCATTGACTAGAGATGTAAGAATTTCTTTAAGATTACAAACAATCACAGTTAATTAACCAAAATGAGAGATTTATATGTAACCTGATAAGCTGTGCTTGACTTTTGGGTTTAAAGCTTTTAAGGTTTTGGGTTTAAAGTCGGCACCATATTTTTCTGGGTCATTCATTGCCTTTTTGGTTTCATGATTTTGTTGGGTATTTATGAGCTAAATTAACATTTAGTAACTAAAAAAAGAGGAAAAATTATAACTTTTCACAACCCGGCCAATATTTTTAACCAATACAATTAGAGTACACACTGTCAGATGTTTCCATACATACTTAGATGTTGTATTGAATGATAAAACGACTTAACAGACATGACAGTCCAGAAGGCCCAAACCATCAACCTACCACTTCTGAATTTCTGTGTTTTGACTCGATATTAGGTTTTGCTCCATTACTAAGACAACTATTTTTTGTACCCGTTTCAGTCATTGCAGCTTACTTTAAGGACTATATCATCGTGCCTGATACGTTATATGCACTCTGATTAGGTTTAACCTCTCAAAATTCTTTCATAGGGTAGTGATTTTTGCCTGAATCCACGCAATGATTTAATGCTATATTTTAAATAATGTATAATTATACGCTTAAAAAGCAATATCCTTTTTGAATGTGATATATGCAACTACTGATTAATCTGCATAGGTTGCAGAGGGACAAGCAACTAGTTAAAATATTTTAGTCAGGCTTAACAGAGTCGTCATTTGACTGCTATAATTACGTGTTGGGATTATGTGAACAGCTTTGATATTTCACAAAATTTTGCCACAACCACTTCCAATCTACTATTACTATCTTTGAATCAGTTTTGTATCTGTTCCAAGTGTTTAGAAGCTTGAGTTCCCAGTAACGGGGTAACAGGTAGGATACATACAAAATGTTTTTTCATCCCAAAATGAGTTTAGCAATCAACTGTTTTAACAGGAACTACAGGTCCAGACAACCAGTTCGGAAAACATTTTACATTCTGCTAAGGATGCGTGTTCCGCTTACCTGATACGGGACCTGAGGGCAAAACAGAATTGGGTCCGATTTGCCTGTGATTAAAGACCTTATGGACCTCGTCGCATTTTTCCGGCGAACTGAGCCCTGATCCACAAGAACATATCAGTAAAACGCAGCACATCAATAGCGCACTCATTTTAGTAACTCCTGCTTAATGATCCAGATAATGGGAATTTGCTGAAAGTCAGGTTCCTTTCTTCACGAAAATGCAGGAAGGTATCGGACGGGTCCACATTTCAGAGAAGGAAACACGTCATGTTTAAATCGTCCTGCTGCGATTTAAGTACTGAAACTGATTCAAAGTTTCAACTGTGCGACTTCTCTGGAAGCTGCGTGCGGTTCAAGTTGGCTGGACCAACAGCAGAGGCGGTACCAGGTTACCTGTGCACAGAAGCGGGGTGACTAAAATCTATACTACAACGCCATCTAGTGGACAGCCAAACAATCCGAACTAAATATTGATATTGAGTTAACTACTCTGATAATTTTAAAATGTAGACAAAGATATTCAGTATTATTAGGATTAAGTAAACATGACGTTTACAACAAATCCCGAAAAATTTAAAATACAATAAATCGTCAGAACAAAAATGTTCAGGCAAAGCTGGAAAACGTTTGTGCACCAGATTAGTCAGTCATCTCATTACTATTTGTCATATTAAGTAAAATGAACCAAACATTTTTTTTTAATCCAAGACAAGTGAAAATGTAAGCATATTCAAGAAATCCAGCATTCATTTTGCTTCAACTTTTTTTTTTATTTTTAATGATCAACATTACAATTACCCAACTGAAGGGAGAAAAAAAAACAACAAAAAAAAACTGGATCAAAATTAAAATCACAGGAATGCAACACTTTGGGGAAGGTCCGCTTATCTCCCCGCTCCTTTACAGGCCGGGACAAGTGCAATACCTCAAAGAGTACAGCATTGCCACTGATCCCCACCTGAATAGGACAGGACATCTCAAGACAGACAAGTAGGACAGAACATATTTCCACTTGAAGACCAATGCCCGTCAACATAATCAGTTTTGCATGGATTTGCACAGCACATCTGTTAAAAGCTGAATGCAAACCAGCAAAACTAACCAAGCGACGATTAACAGATTTGTCTTCAGAGTACACCGTCTGGGCTGCGAGAACATACAGTTGGAAATACTTCAAGTGCTTACATTGCAGTAGATATTGAGACAAACACTACCTGCACTATAAGCACTTTAGTACTGCAGAAACTGTGGTCAGTGGATAAGAACCAGCAATGAATCCTTAATCTTCTTTCAAACTGTAGTATGCAATAGTATGTTTTATATGGGAACCTCCCCTGGAAACAAGAATCCTAAAACTCCAAAATAGTTGTAGAGCAAGCAGGCCACCATCAGTTTTGCATAGATTTGCACAACTCATATATTCTTGTAGTGCAACTATGCAAAACTAGCAGTGAACTGCAAGACATTAGTGCCCAATTTGAAGTTTTTGATTATGACTTGGTGGTGCATATCACAGCCCCTTATGCCAGAAGGAGCACTTAGGGCAGTAGGTGCTAGTCTATTTCACTATCTGCACTAGATGCACCTTAGCACAAAGACAGTATTTCAAGTGACATAGAAAAACAATCTGCATACCAGGGTCTGTGTATTGCTGTAAGTGCCTCCACTGCAGTAGGTATCACATACTACTACCTGCACTGTAAGCACTTTGACAATGCACAGACTGCATCCCTGCTTTCCAGCAAAATGGTCAAAATGTCCACAGCATGGGGTCCACAGCACCTCGTGAAGGATCTGGAAGTAGGAAAACACCGTTAGAACAACTTTGACTTCAAGGAAAGAGGGAGACCGTAAGTAAAGTTGATAGTAGTACGGTTTAAGTGCCACCACGAGCAGCGGTGTGTTGACTGTTTCAGTTTTAGAGCAACACGAGGTCGGTGAAAATATGAATGAGCATCACCGCTGCTGCGCATGCGCACAAGGCGGCAAGTCGTTCACCCCTCCCCCACATCTTCTAACATGGCGCCCCGAAGTGCGCCAACATTAGCACTTCAAACGACTTTAGACTAAGCAAGCTTAAAAACTAGTTGTGATAAAAGCAGGAAAATAAAGCCAAATCTTCGTACTTTTTATGCATAGACGCAAATGCGACTTGTGGTTTTTCGGTCGCTGTGAGGAAAATAAAAACAAAAACAAGGCTGCGGTTCGTGTTGGGAGCAGCATCCGCAAGTAGCTTAGCTGCTACGACCTGCTGTTTGCTAACCTGGAAGATAAAAAAAATACATTAAAAAACATTGTTAACTTTTGGATAACAGTTAGAGCTACAAGTTGTTTAAGTGGACACTGGCTCTGGTGAAAATAAACTGCCGATGGTAAACAACTAATATCCAAGTGCACGTTTAATAGCCGCTATTCAACAACTAGAAAACATGTTCAAAACACGTTTAAAAGCCACGTGTGCCCCGTAGGTTCGGTCGTCTTTACGTTATATTTAGTTTAGATTTCTACTTCTGAAGTGTATAGCTTAAACTAAACAAAGTTTGTCAGTAGCCTGGTGCGCACTGGCTAGGCTAGCTTAGCTAAAGCGCGCGGCCTAGAGATGCCCCATGTGCTGCTGCTTTGTTCTGGGGGCACTTTAACTCACACACCACTGCACTCGACACTTGGGCTCAATACACCACATTTCCACAAGCTTACTTTACACATGTCGCACCGTTGTATTAAGAGTGTATTTTTTGTACTCGGCAAGCTGTATAATTTTCCACGCCGTTCGCCCGAAGCGCAGCAGAGGAAGCTCCACGCCGCTTTTTCAAATCTCCCTCATTCCCTCAATGGTGGAGCTGAGGGGGCTGCCATGCGCTTCACGCTACTCTGTTTTCATCGCCAACACGCCGTCGAGGGTGTGCGTTTATACTTATAAAACGCTACAAGCAAGGGAAAAATGGGGAAATGAGCAGAAATATCCGACAGGTGCGACTATTATCACTAAAACACAGCCTGAAACTCGACTTCCTCGCCGATAAACATGCGCTACACTCACCAGCCGAAATCCACCATCTTCGCTCACTTGCTCGGGCTGCCGTGCTGGTCTCACGCCGACAAAAGAGGCAAATAAAACCTCTACTATCCCGAAAACTTTTCAAACAGCGGACCAAAATGAACCATAAAGTCAGGTCGGAACCGAAAGAAAGCCAATTAGAAGTCGAGAGAAGCTTCTTATATATGATTACAGGGTTAAGAAAGTGGCGCGAAGGCGACCACTTGGTAACCATGTGGGTGAATGAAGGGCGGCTCCCACTGAACGTAAATATCTAGCTACAACCCCCAACTCCCCCTATTAGCATACATAAACTACTGCACTTCCGACATATATCCAACCAACAGCCTCCGTTCTAAAAGAGGAATGCACGCAAGAAAGCGCTTTCTATTTAAAAGCATTTAATCAATAATAATGAAAAAACAGTAACCTCATTACGCACTTTGATCTTCCTTTTCCCACAAAAATGATCAACATAAATCTCAATATGATTTAACTTTTGTAAAGCAAACACTATAAAGCGAATGCTAAAACTAATTAGAGCACATTTAAATCCTTAATTGCCCAGTGTGTTACTGGAAAAACAAAACAATTAATTAACCTACAGCTAATTATAATCATACCATACTAAAGCTCATAAATTAGTTCAATATATTTTCAGTCTCAGAGGGGGTGATTTCAGGGCCAAATTTTGTTCTTCTTGCTATGAAGTTAATATTTTTTCCAAAGAAAGTTCTTTGGTCGTTATTATTTATTGATCTTAATAAAAGATACATCCTGCAGTGCGTAAAGGACTAAAAAAAACATACATTAAAGAAAGCAGCATTGGCCACATTATGTTTTATTGTAGTAAAGAATATGGACACTTTAAATAGAAATTTTAAAAGTTGCAAAATCAGTTTCATTATTTTGTATGTGCCGATTTTTTTGTCTGTTTTTATATGTCGGTATTACAAGGGTGTTGTTTTTCTGTGTCATTTACCAAAAATTAAATCTTCTATTCAGAGCATTTGGTTTTGAAAATAAACCCTGATTCTCTAAAGGATTTTGATTCTGGGTTGATATAATGAAGGGAAATGTTTTCTTTGTTTATTTGTTCCTTTTAGTAAAATTAGTTTTTTCTTTCATTACATTTGTAATGTATATAAACTATAAAAAATTAAAAATACATAATTCACACAAATGAGAGGAATGTGAGTATTTGTTTGATTTGCTGAGCTTAAGTGAACAACAGTATTATACAAGAAACAGTTTCAAGAAATTGCTTTAAAAAATAAAAATAATATTTTCCTCTATTTTAAAGTAATGTTATTTGTACAGCTAATAATCTATATTTCTTAAGCAATTTAGAATTGAAAACATTTGCAGAGCTAACATTCAAATAATTCTGCTTTGTAAAAAAAATATCCAACCTGGATGTCTTAGAAATTCAGAAAATGAATGTATCAAATCACATCACAAGGAAATACTGCAATAAGTTCTGCACTGAAGCTCACACATTTATAGTTTTGTTCTACTTTATCTGGAAATTATTTGTATTTATAGTAGAGCCCTTTAAGAAATGAAAAATAAGTGTTTGTAGTTATTATTCTTGGTTAATAATTACTTCTACAATCTTAAAATGTGGGAAAATGGTTATTCTTTGGTCTTAAACCTTACTGCATCATTTACCCAAATTTCTGTTTTCTGTATAAAATGGGTTCATATTTATACATTAATCTATTAATCCATTTTAAAATCCCATCCAAGCATGGAAAAAAAAAGAACACTTTTGTCCAATTTTTCTTTGGGGCTTTTCATCCATTTAATTATGTAACCAATAAACCAACTGCAATAAACTTCAGCTACTCAATTTAATTTTAGAAAAGAATTCTTGAGTGTATCACAGTTGTAAGGTATGTATTTTTTTAGTTAAACATATGATACAAAGTTTTTGTATTTTTGTTAAGAATCTGCGGTTTAACTCAAACAACAGTTTGATGAATCCCTCCAAGGCCTAAAGAGGCCATTTAGCCATAACTTTATATGCTATATATAGATATTTAGATCTCTCCTCCCACCAACAAAACACCATGCTTTGCCTCTAAAAAAGGTTCTCCAAAGACGTCTTTGTACAGAGCATAAATATGGAAACAGATAAATAACAAATGACAAAAAGCTCACAGACGATCCCAAAAAACTATTCAAAGTTCTGACCCCACCACCTTAAATAGAAACAGGATAATTAGGATTATAAAAGCTGTTTTCTGAACAGAAGATATTTACAACGGCATGTAATTGTTTAAAATTTTGCATTGTAGTTTTTGTAATGATGTTACAAAATACATTTTAATCTTTTCTTTTGCAACTGAAGCCTGTTGAATTATAAATTGTTTCAAAATTGAATATATTACAATATGGCCAGCAGAGGGAACCAGCAAACTGATAGTGTACAGTAAAGACCAGACTGTTACTGTCAGTAACAACCTTTTTCCCTCCCATCACTCAGGATTCTGTGGTTTGAAATTGGCTCATTTTATCACTGCAGTTAATATGGTTGATTGAAATGCTGGTGCCAATCCTTGTGCTTCGGGTTCTATATTCCTATTCAGCTGAGACTGGTGGTTCATTTGGTCAGACAAGAGACAGAGCATGTTGTTTAATCCACCCTATCAAAAAAAAAGTCTGGGTTAAATTCTGATCCCCAGTCACCTGACCGACAGAGACGTGGACAACACCTCTCCCTGACTGCTCTTCTCCACTCCACTGTGTGGGAGTGCTTAGTCATGACCCCCAACCCCCCACACAAAGCCAGTAGGTCCCTCTGCATATGGAAGTGAGGTGGGGGGTGGGTGGACACAGGGTGGTTGTAGACTTCACATCCTCCCATGGGGTCAGATAAAAGCTTACAGCTCTCCTTCTTTAGACCTCCCCCTCTGCTATCAGCTTCAAGCTCTATGCACAAGCGTAGTAAAAGATTCATCTGCATTGCAGGTAGAAAAAAGCTATAATAACTTTTTTGTACACATTCAAGGCATGTATTAGATTTAGTCATTGCATGATATATTTATACATAATTTATTAAACCCTGTCTTCCCAGATTAAAGATGCAACAAAAAGAAAAATCAGCAAGTACTGTCCTATTTAAATTTATCCTGGATTTCCAAACATCCCCTCATATAGCTTTAGCACATCTTCCCCTTCATTCTAAAATGGCCCACACATGTAAGCCCCTCCCATGTCAGGGGCCATGAGCCTGGGGGTCTCTGTTTTGTTCTTCCTATAGAATCCTTACCGCCATTGTGTCAGCACGACCCCGAGGTCAACTCGGCTCACCTCGCCCGGCCACGACCTATTCAGATGTGGAGCTTCACATGAGACAAAAAACATCTCTAAAGTCTCTTTAAGGCTCGGGGGTGAACAGACACTCATGTACACATGTACATAGAAAACAAACACACCACCTTAGATGAAATATGCTGCTTTGTTTTGAAAAGAACATCAAAGTTCAAGTGGCTCATCTGATCAATTTAAGGTTTTGATTGCAAAAATGTAACTCTTTTAATTTACGTTAAATAAAAATCCCCACCATACACAGAGTCGTCGGCAGTGACAAAGTTAGCAGTATGAGGGTATGATAAAGTCATCTTTGACACGTTTTCTGTTCATTTAAATACACCTCTTTCCAGGGGAAAGAATTTTGCTGCAGGACAATGAGCCCTTCCATGCCTGTATTGTAAGCTGCATTTGTCTAGTTTGGTGTTTGTAGTTTGGTTTTTATACGCAGCCTGGAAAAGTTTGGAATTCCTTTTCAGTTCTCTCCAGGTATTCTCCAGGTTTCTTCCTCACTTTTTTCTTTTCTTCTGTCTCTCCTCTTTTTTGGTGTATGTCCCGTCTTTATTGTCCTTCCTTCCTTCCTTCCTTCCTTCCTTCCTTCCTTCCTTCCTTCCTTCCTTCCTTCCTTCCTTCCTTCCTTCCTTAAGGTCTCACCCGTGTTGAATATCTTCTATGAATTTATGGTGTAAGTCAGTGTTTTATTTCTTTAAATAACAATAAAGAACTTGGATTTGTGGAAAGCTGAATCTGGGAAAGTACGGATCAGTTTTCACCGGCACTGTGTTCAACTCCTAACTGTGGGCAAACATTAAGTCTCATATATTAACAAATTAAGTGAAAACAATCCAGACATTTGTATTTAGTTTTGAACAAAAGGTGTTTAGTTCAGCACAAAGAGATCAAATGTCCCAAAGCCGCTCCTGTGTGGCGTCTTGCTGTCAGAGACAACAGTGTCCCCAGTGGAGGGGAAGCTCATGAAGGCTGACAGGTTGAAAATGTGAGGCATGATGTGGCTGAAGGAGCATGAAACACGTTCACCCATGAGCGCCTCACACGTCGCTGCGGGAGACAGTTAAATGAGTGTTTTTCCATAAATACGTTTTCTTTACCTGAACTGGTAGTTTGGGAGCTTTTAGATACAGTGTGCAAATGCTTTGACCTGCCAAGAATGCTTTTCAATTGTTCAATTCGGTCATGAGTGAGAAAGCTAAGTGAAACAGGAAAAAAATTTTCTGTTGAAATTGAGGGGGAAATATTTTGATAATTAATCATTAACATTGAACCACTGTTTATTTTTTCACTACCTTCCAGCTACAGAAAGGAACAGCAGCTTTATAATAGTTTGTTATGGTATGTTTTTCAGTTTCTGATACGATAGACATCTACACTTTCCAAGACATTTTTCATAGAGGCAGGAGAACTATCTGTGCAAAAGTCTTGGGTCATTTGTTTTCTCCTCTATAAATTTCCCTAAAGGTCTTTAAAATGATCTATTTTTGGTACGTCTATTTGTTTTGGGGATTAGGCAAATAACATTTTTGCCTATGAATGAATAACTTTATTTCAGATAGAAAATCCAGTAAAGTTACAAATTTAACACATTCAAAAATTATCTATAATTATATATAGTTTATATATATATTTATATATATTCTTTAATATTAAAGAATATATTTATTCTGTAATGTGTATATATATATATATTTTTTTTCTATATATATTTTACATATACAGTATTCAGTTGATCATTTGTCCCTAGTTTTCCACATGACCTTCAGTTCCCACCATACTTTTTCTAAATACCTGCTTAGACAACTGTTTGTTGTCTACCGTATTGTCTACTGTCAGAAAATATATTCATATTACTCCAAAAAAATATTATTACTATTTTTGTTTGATCATTATCTTTATTTTACTAAACAGAGTTGCTATGTAAGAGCCTCACAAAATAATATAGTTATAAGATATATTTATTCTGACTCGTATAATGTAAAGTATGTTTATCATTTATCAAAACAATAAAGAGTAATAGATGGCGACTGATATATAAAAAATGATAATGAAAAGTTTTGTTTTTATGAGAAATCGAAGTAGGATCAGATAAAATGTGAATCTGAAGCTAGAATTACATTTTAAAGAAAACCTTAAGTTTAAAAGAATGAATCTGTTTTGTGTCCATATACATTTATTCCTTCTGGCAGAAAATAACTTTAATATGAACCTTTATGTTAATAGCTGTCCCTTAAATGAAAAAAAATTGTTCCTATTAGATTCAGCAAAGTATGTTGAAACAATCAAAAACAAAACAGTTTGACGTAAAAAAAAAATTTTTTTATTTCTGAAGAGATACCAAAGGCAGATTAACAGAAGAATAGTTGGTCTTTTATGTCCAGTTTAAAGAATTTAACATCTCGGTTTGTTCCTCTCTTATGTGCATTGCACAATATCTTGTCATAGTCGGGTACAAAGACCAGACTGAAGATTTGAACTGAACTGCATATAACTGGACCTAACTAGTACCCAAAGTTTAAAATGTTATCAACGAGGCTGGCTTATTACGCCCAATCTATAAAAAAAAAGTATTTTAAAACTTATCCTATATCTTAGTGTCCTTTAACTGTAAATTTGTCATTGGCCTCAAAGACAATGAGATCTTGTCATTTGTTACTCAGCCGTTGCTTGAATGAGTCTGAGCTTTAGTGACTTTGTGAGCACCAGAGGATGTCCTACAATTTCTGTTACGTTTCCTGTTTTTCATCTCATCTGTATCTTATCTTTACTATTTTATGTTTATCTCTAACTTCTATTTCCCACTAGTTATAAGAAACACAGATAAACAGACGGAGCTGGAAATATCACATATTTAATTATTATTGAATTGACTGATTGTGGATTTTTGATTTAGTTTAATTGATATCTGTATGTTTTGTTTTACTTCACAGAATTTCAAACAAGTTCAGAGAAAAGATTGATGAAAAAAAAAAAGCAAATATATTTGTGTTCAATATTCTTCAGTCCTCGATTCTCCTCAATAAGTTAAATAAACTCCACTTAACTCTTTCACACATGGTGGCTGTAAAAAGACATTTTCTCATAAATAAATCTGTATCCTCTGTTAATCATATCTCCTAAAACAAACCAAAAAGATCCTCTGAATGATGCACAGTAGGACTTGTGCTCAGTCAGACTGTCTTCCACAGTATTTTGTAGATTCATTGCAGTGTTACTAGACAGAAGGACAGAAGTCTTTATAAGGTATAAAGAAAGTGAAACCCAGCTTTTAAACACACCACCGACTTTAGTTTAAACTTGACAGCTGGAGTCCTCTTCTTGCAAAGTTATTTTTCAAGAGAAGTCATAAGAGAAGCAAGCAGACATTAGACTTTGTAGTAGACGTTGGTGGGACTCTGAGGCATTATCTCCTGAACTATATACACAGGAGGGCCATAATCACTGCTCACACGCTCATAGTGACGGCAGATCATGCTTTCTGAGGGCCGCAGAGGGAAGACAACCTCACTACGGTCTGAGCCGTCATTATCGCTGCTGATGCTGTCCCGCTTCGGCACAGCCAAAGTGCTGAGGGACACGGAGACAGGCAGCTGGTGCTGCTGCTGCTGCCGGCGATCAGGGACACGGCGGCACCGATGGTACTTCCACAGCAGCACTGAAAAAACCCCAGTGACCAGGAGAAGGATCAAGAAGCCAGATACGACCCAAACGATGACCCCCCGACCCGAGGAGATCGTCTGTCCAGCTTCAGAGTCTGTACCTGTAAAAATAGACATGGGAAAAAAGATCTATAAATATTTAGCATTTAACATAAAATGTTTCGTCAGTCAATATGCTGTAGCCAGAACTCCTCAAGTTTTAGTGAAGAGTTTTAGTTTCTTTGTGTTTAATTCTTTGAAAAAAAATCTTTAAGAACCTCTTGCCATCCAATTAATCTATTAATCAAAAATATAATAGACTGATTAATTGATTAGCAAATTAATTGTTAGCTGCAGACTTTGTAACAACACCAAAAATCACAGTACCTGGTTGTTATAAGTTTGTTAGTTAAAGAAAAACTGCAGATGACAATTTGGAGAAAATATGAAAAATTTAAAGAAGACATGCTTTGTTTCTCCTTGATTTTTAAATTCAGATCCAGGTTTCCGAACTGATCATCTCTCTACCATATTTCAGATCCCCTAAAACCCTTTTCTTTCTTTTGGGCTTTAAGATCTTCAGGCCAAAGGCTGCTGACGGTCCTACACTGTTTGCTGTCCTATGAGGAATGATCTTTAGGCTGGTAGCTCTCCCTCTATGTATTAAACTAAGATACAGTATCAGCTGCTAAAAAGAATCTGCAGGAACTTAGAGCAGCATCATTAAAGGGTCTGTATTAAATCTTATCCCTTCTGCTTTTTTTAGCGCATTTAATACTTTGCAGGTTAGTTTTAATCATATTTAACTTGATCTGAGAAATACCTAAAGATTTCTGTCCATGAAATATGTCATGAGAGAGTGAAACAAAACACTAATTGGAGAATATCTACATAGAACTTAATATGATTTAATAAAGCGTTACTTGGTGGAAACTCGATTAAGCTGTTAAATATTCTTGATTTTACTACAAGAATATTCACTTCACTTTCTACAGTCTTACCTTTTGTGGAGATATCATTGGTTTTTGTCTTTGGTGGTGGAGGTGGGAATCTGGTCGGGGACTCCTGAAGCGTTAAAAGTGGATCGGAAGAGTCTGGAATTTAATAGACATCAGAGGGAAAACATTAGGAACAGCAAACATGTCCTCAACTTTACTGTGTAGGTCAGTTTATGTGACATCATAACTCAGCGAACTTTACTGAAACTGCAACGATGTCGATTATGTGATTAGTCATCATTGTTTTATGTCTGCTTATTATAATTAAAAGAGCAAAACAAATAAATAAATGTAGATTTGGATAAAAGTGGAAAGAGAGTTTCTAACTACATCGGGCCACAGAAAAGCTCTGCTTTCCACCATGACTGGGATTTTTTTTATTTTTACTGTCTGGAAATATTTAAATTTGAGGCACCTACACAATGAAAGCACATGGAAGAATGGAGTCATTTTTGATATTCTGTCAATGATATGGTATTTTTATTGAATCAAGTGCAGAAAATAGAATAAGGTGCCGTCTAAAATAAAATATTAGTTTGTCTTGCCCATATAAGAGCTGTAGCTGAGGTCTAGTTCTCAGGCCCAAGTTGGCTTTAAACACTTCAGCTTCTATCCATCTATTCGTTTTCTATATGAAATTGTAACAACAGACATGCAGACAACCGAAAAAAGAAAAACTAAAGAAATATATGCAAAGGAAATAACAGAAAATGAACAAGAAAAGTGCTGACCAGAACTAAGTGTGTAAATTGATTGAACTAAAAAAAAATTAAGCATTTTTCTTTATCATGGAAACAAAGAAATCTAAAATCATTTAAGCTTTTTATTACTGGTGAAATACCAAACACGTATGGGGAAAAACATAACGATGTTTTTGTAAATGTATTTAACATTCTGCCATGGTTGGTTTTCCTCACTAACAGAATAAGGTTTTCAACCCAAAAAAGTCAGTTTTTTACCAAAGGAACCTATCTTTTTTTAATGCTTATAATGCTAAAACTAAATGAAACTTTCTAAAACCTTTAAGCAAAGTAGGGCAATTTTAAAGTTTTCAATTCAAATAAGCAAAATAAAAAGCACTTCAAAGGCATTTTTGGATCCATCGTAGATTCTGACAACAAAGTAACTTGTTAGTAACTAGTCATCAGTAGTGGAGTTATCTTTTTTATGGCTCTCTAAGCTGAAAATTCTCAAAAGGTTATTTCTTCTTCAAGTGAAAAAAAAACACGTGTTGATGAACTATGATTTATATATTTACCTATTTATTTTTTGTTTTTTTATTTATTTACATGCTGTAACATTTTTTTCTTGTCCACCAATCAGATTTTACAGTTTCTTTCTTGTCCCAAATGCAAATTTTGGATCAAGGTAAATATCAAAAGCAGTTCCATTCTTTAAGGAAAATATTTTTCCAAACCAACCTGACCTGCTGAGAAAATCACTCACCCTCACTTGTTATAAGGGAATTTGTCATCTAGCATTGGTGGCAGTATAAAATGAGTCACATCGCTGTGGTATGTGGAACTTCAAAGCATTAGAAATGGCTTTGTGACGCCACTTCCAGGTGACTAATATGAACAACTTCATCTTTTAAATTTTTCTTAAATATCTTTAAATCGGGGCATTAAGTTTTGATTTTGGAAATCTTTTTGCCTGCTTCAAATTATCAAACTACAGTTCTGTTTTAATTATTTCCTAATTCACAGTTCTGGTATTAATCAGGTGTGGGTGTGAATAGTGAAACTGAACAAGCTTTCCATAAAATCTGGTTGATAATATTTAATTTAAGATACAGAAGATTCTTTCAGGGTTAGTTTGGATCAGTATTTTTATATCAATAAATAAGAAAACTTTTTTGTATTTACTCAAGCCATGTTGGTGTCTTATTGTTTTTTTTTTCAAATCCAAAACATGATTTAAGTATTTAAAAGCTACCGTATAAGAGGGCAAACATTTTATTTACAGCACAAGAACAGCAAAACCTTTAAAACAGCTCCACAAATTATTATTTTGTCCTTTTAACAGGACACACAACAATCATGTAGTTACATGAAGTTAAATGTTTAAACTACAAAGCTGTGGTTTGTTTGGTAAGTGGTCTAACTAAAAGCAAATGCGGTGAATGACATGTCAATGCTGGTAATATTTTTACAGGAAGTAAAGGAAAACAGGGAAATCCCTTCATCTGAATGACACATCACCACGGTATCTGTTAACTTATTTCCCTTTAACATTCTTACAAATAGAAAATACTAGATTTTTACTATTTTGAGAACATGAAAGCTAATTTGCATCCTATATAAATAAACTGTATCTGTTGCTTCCGAAATGACAGAGTTGATGGTGCGTGATTTCTTTTATGCACAAACAGAAAACATATCTTCAGTAAAACGCTCCTATTTAAAAAAGCAAAAGATTTTTTGAAAGCACCTCAACACACTGGCATTTTCAAAAGAGCAGCAATTAAAAGCAGAAAAAGAAACCATGAAGACATTAAGAGCAACCTTGTCTTTTGCAAGTTGTTGAAAATATCAGACAGGAGAGAATAAAGTACCTCTCATTTGTACATCCATATTAAAAGGTGGTTGTTTGTTTTTGATCATTGCAGCTTTTTATGCTTTAGCTTCAAATTGGAGAAAAGAAAAAAAAAAAGCCACAAAATCCTTTATATAAAAATCAATACACGAGGCACTGAGCATTTCCTTAAACATAAATCTATATCATGACCTTTGCATGAACAGCAAATAAAGTCAGTCTAAATGCTCTAAATTATTTCCATTATAGATTTGTGATTTATGACCTCATGAATCAACATTTTAGATCTGTTAGCAGAACCCAATGCTTCAGTGCATTATCATGAATGCCCCGCTGGCCTTTATATAAACTTCCTGAGCACACATTTTGATATTCTCTTACAACATAACCACCGGACGTCCTTGAGTTTCAGTTCTACATCCTCCATATGCTCAATCAAATCCACTATGTTCGTGACAGTATCCAAACTACATGTACTTGTAACACGCACAGAGATTAAAAACAAGATTGCTACCAAATCAGAGCTTTTAAACCCATTTTTTTCTCGTTTTTGCTATAAAAAGGGTTTGTTTACACAAGTAATGTTTACAAACAGCCCAAGAAATGTTTTTCACTTATGATCAGCATAAGAAGTGTATGAAACGCTGACTTTTCATTTTTAATGCTGATTAAATGAATTATTTATTCACATATTTCGAAAAACACATAAGACAGAAAAATATACAGACAGCCTGCATGTGTTTAATATCTAATTATGTGCTTTTCATGCAGTATAAGCATTTATATTAACACATTTCCTTACATACAGGCCTAGCTGATAAAAGCATAAGAACAGGAAACAATATGCTTCTCTGTAAACATTTTGTCACTGAAATCAAAGAAAGGAGGAACTTATTATGTCAGTTTACTTTTTTAACAATTACACAGAGCACTGATAACTCATAAAACTACATTTCTATATGTTTTAGAATAAATAAAAGGGGGAACAAGAAAAAAAGAAATGATTGTAATTTCAAAAGATCTAATGCATGACAATAATGACAGCAGTAAGCTGCTGGTTTGAATTTGAGATGTAAAAAAAAAAAATCCTCAGTAATTCATCATGCAAATCTCTTTTAGAGAGAATGGCTGCGTGATCAGATTATAGAACTTACACAGAGACGATATTATGGCATTACACACACAACCTTTGTGAGCAAAACAACTGTTGCTACTTGTTAATTCGGCTGCACAAATCCGGATCAATGTATTGGTGAGTGTATGCGGCGCACATCTTTGTTCATGAATGCTAAAATCAACACATGCTGCTTACTTTGGCCGACTCTCAGCACCAGTTTCATGGATTTGGACCTGCACACTCCTCCTCTCATATTATCCAGCCCTTTTAGAGACCCCGTAGAGGTGGCTGGAGAGAAGACAGAGGAGACAAATTCAGCTGGAAAAACTTCAATGAGGCGATGTTTTCAAGCAACAGTTGTTTATGGAAATTTTGGTATGATTTTCCCACATGTTGGATGACAGTTAGTTGTAAACAACCTCTATGCATCACCCGCCACAAAAAAATCATCACATATACCTCGAGATATTTCTAGACAGAATCTGGAATTGAAATGTGAATGCATTACTACAACGTTAGACCACATTACTCTGAGCTGCACACAGCTAATAAACTGGAAACTGAGGGTGATATTCTCATTAAACTGACTAACCAATGACTTCTGCTCTACATGCAGCCGTGGCATAAAAAATTTAATGAATAAAACATTATTTCAACCTTCTTTAAGAAGCAACTCTCATTGCAAAAACCCAACTTCCACTGGAAAAAAAAACATCCTCCCATAAAAGAGGCACACCCCAAGAACTCTGTTTCACCCCTGTCACTCTCACACACAAAGACTTGTTAGGAGCATTTAGGTCAGATAACATTTCACAGGCTATAAGGCACGTTGCAATGAAAGCCCCCATCAAATCTGCCTGATGCTGTAAAAGCCTTGAGTGATTTGGGGCATGTAAGCCCCTGGAATCACACTGGCCTGCCAGAGCCAAGTTTGCCGTCGGAGCGTGGCGAGCTGGTGGGCGAGGCTACATGGTTGGGCTTGCTTTCTATCTCATGCATCACTTGCCACTGAGATCCTGCTTTAACCGACAGCGGTCCAATAACAAGGCCACCATTTTTTTTCTTTTTGATTCTTACTCAAACTGACAAATTGAGAAGGATCTGAGTATGATGTCCTTATCAAACTCTGTGCATGAAAAAGAAAAGATAAAGAAAAACTAAAAAAAAAAAAAAATACTTGGACTGATTTATCCCTCCTGTGGGACACACGCGTCTCTCTCACTTACAGGTGATATAATAGTCCCTCCCCTTGAGGAACTCCAGGCCCCAGAGGTTTGGACTGAACTCCTGAAATTTGAATGTGAATTTGACATCCTGGTCAGGCTTGTCACAGTTAAGAAGAGGTGTGTCCGTCTTCTCCACACTGCAGCTCTCCATCTGACGTTTGGTCACCAGGTAGACTTTGTAAAACTCCTCTGTCCTACCAGATGAGGGATGAGCCCGGGGACACACGATGTCCATCTTGTCCCCTATCTGAGGGTAGAGGACCAAACCCTGAGCTGCAGTGAATCTGGAAAAGATAAGGGCAGATAAAAGTACCTTATATATATATAGATTAACTTTAAAAATGCAAGCTTGGATATAAAATTATTTGCTCAGACTAATAAATCATGCAGTAGCAGGGCTTTTAGTAGACATCAATTTTGAAGTACTTAAAGGGTCAATAATTGTAAGATAGTAATTTTGCCAAAAACTGTTAGCCAATAAATGAAAATGCAGACATTCTTTTTTTTTTTTTTTACATAAATGCCATTTTTTTAGGCTTTGAAGCAGGAATAAGCTTGACTAAGTCGGTTTTTAAAGCAGTTAATAAAAAAATAAATATTTTACTGAGGGTTTTCCACAATTTTGGGGTACAAAAAATAGTCAAGCTATAACAACCAGAAACAGCCAAGGTTTGCTTCTTTAACTTTACAAATCCAGTACAATTAGAAAAACATGAACATAGAGACACCCAATTCTTATCTTCTATCTCCTTACTTTGTGTTGGAGTTGCTCCAGTCGATTGGCTCCAGCGTTACGCCTCGGCATGAGCAAAGGATGGCCAGAAGGACCACGGCGCCGCAGCTCCGTGCGCGTCCCCCCATCACAGGAAAGGCACCGCATGCAAAGTATCATAAATAAGAGCGAAAGGTGTCCGATATCTGTCGCCCCTGCATGTTTCCTTTAGATCTGGGTGATCGTGGAAAAGGGCGCATACCTGAGGACAACCCCGCGGAGTTTGGAGTTCTCCCCTCACAGCTGAGCGAGATTCTCCACATTGCGCGTAAATAAGTGGCGACAAAGTCTTTCATGTGACGACATGTGCGTACAGTAAGGAGGGAGACTGGAGTGTTTAATCATCAGCTGACTGACCGTCCTCCCATCAACAGATTTTCATTGGTGGGAGAGAGTAAGAGGAGCAAACAAAAGCCGGGTTCTGGGTTGGAAAAAAAAAAGCTACAGAGGGAAATTAGCAATGTTTGCATTTCCAATGTATGCCTCTTTAATGTTGGATTTTTTTATGCTTGACTTTTCTGTGTTTGAATGCTCAGTGTTTTCTTTTACTATACCCAATCTTTTTGTGTTATTGTTTTTTTATTTCTTTTTTATTTTTCTCTCTCAATGAAAGCTGTCACTAGTTTATTTCCAAACCAGCAGCGATTGTCTATTTATCAGTTTACTCACAAACTTGATTTTATTTATTTATTTTTTTTTTTGTCGGAGAAAATGGCAGATATGTGTTTTATGTTCGGTTTTATTGTCAAAGTTTAAACTTAAATATCCTAACATTCAATTCTTAGGGAATTTTCTCAACAGCTAACAGATGCATTTATTGGTCGGTCCGGTTTTTTTATTCATCTAGAAGATCACCTGGTCAAATATATGCCCATGAACAAATCATATTTTCCCTCCCTTTAACTACATTTTAAAAAAACAGATTTTGTGGCATGTACATATGTGAACTATATTTGAACATATAAATAAATAAAGGTGATCATGTTATTCATTCATTTTCTGCTCCTCCTCCCAGTTCTCATTTCTCCTGTTGTATTTCTGATCCTGAAAAATTTTCCTTCTCTTCCTTTAGTTCAACTTTTCTTCAATTTTTTCTTTCATCTTGATTAGTGATACTCCTTCACTCAGATTTACTTATAAAGCAAGTTTTGTACTGTCTACGCAAAGTTTAGACACGTTGAATTTAAAAGAAATCCATCAAGTTATTCCATCATCCCTTTAAACGAGAACACACACTTAAGGACAAACAGACAGCATTTTAAAAATTAATGCTTGCTTCCTTAAAAAAATAGAAAAATCGATGGAATAGTCAATTTAACAATAAGTTGTATTGATATTCTCAATGGTCCATACAGGAAAGGTCTGTTTTGTTAGGATTTAGTGAAACTGGGTGAAAGTGTTTAAAGTCCACTTTATTCTCCATGTTACTTCAAGACAGTAATCCTCTCATTTTCAGGGAGTGTCGACTAACGACACAGTGGTTTAAAAGATTACAAGGGACTTCTGTCATAAGACTAAAGCTGAACACATGGAGGCTGAACAGCAAAGAAATGTCTGCACTTTCTACCAGGGATGGACCAGCTTGCATGTGTTCAAAGTGTTAGCAGCATCACACATATACATAATTCAGTTAAATCTCAACATGACACCCAAATCCAAAAGGCTTCTCCCAGGCAAACACAAATGATTAAGTTAAAGTATTTCCTCCCATAAAACTTCACATACACAAAGTCCAAACTTTTTAGTCTTTTTTAGTGTATTATCGCTAAGTAAAATTTGGCTTCCAGACAGATTCCAAACATAAGATTCATAAAGGTATACTTGTCAAAACTCTCCCCTCACAAGTAATTGGTTTACAAAAAGCAAAACTAGAAGACAACAGATTAAAAAATACAACAAACAAATGACTGTAACCTGCTTTATTTTGAAAGCACTTTTTATAAAGCTGCAGAGAAAAGGTTATTTTCTCTTTTTTGTCCAAGTGTTCATTCACCAAATGTTAATTCTGCTGGAGTGAATATAATGCAAAGCAAATAGTTTATGATGATTAATAATTAGGAAAAGATGGTACTAGGTTGTTTAATTAATAGATTTCACATGACTGAAAAATTAGGTCCATATGGAGGCGTATGTTTTTCTGCACTGTGGTTTCAAGCTTCATTAAGATTGCTGATGTCCAACATGGTATCTTTATAAACAAAAACAAATATTCCTGTTTTTTCTGTCCAATATTGAAGAAACCCAATCCACTCGTGTTAAATTACGGGGACCCTAAACCTATTAGGTTCTATTAGTTACAGAGAAATATAAATCTGAGTGTCACCAACATATATGACAGAAGAAGGCTGAGAATGGAGCCTTTAGAATCCCTACATGGAATCCCGTTGTTTACGTTTAGAGTTACCAAATGTCACAAAGCTATTCCGATAAGTCAAGAAAAATCTGCACTAATTCAGCAGACAATCCCATCCACTTTTCCAGCTTTTTCAGTGTTATGAACGGATACATTGAGATCTGGTAAAAACAAGACAAGGTTTTAACCATTTAAACTGTATCTCATCCAGTTCAAAGTTTAGGGTAGAGAGTATTGATCCAAGAATATGAAGAATATAAGCATCTTTGCTATGAAGTTTGCATTAGGATGTTATTTCAGATAAACATTGAACTAACACTGTTCCAGATAGGCTTTAAAGAGTACCTGCTTTATAGCTCAAACACCTCACATAAGAGAGAAAATTTTGTAAAATAACATATTAACTCCAGCGAACAATGTTATTTGGAAAAAGAGCACCCACAAACTAAACTCTTAGTTTTTTTAATGGGAATTTCCCCAACACTAAAATAAACCATTTTAAGTTTCCCCGAGTAAAGATGACGCATGGCACCATTATTAAACATCCACGTGCATGATTGCTCAACGTTGTCCTTCATGTGATGGTCTCCAGTTTATTGTGCAGTGGTCTCTCCCAGGGTAAAGATAATGCTAACATGTTAGGTGCAAGGCAATAGACAACCCCTATCACGATTAGCATTAACCTCATCCTGGGACTGTCTGAGGCTGTGGCAGCTCCTTCACTGCTGGTGTCCAGGTTATCCTGCAGGGGGCGAAAAAAAGCATGGATCAATGCTCAGGTTTGAGATCATTTTATGTAGGTAAACCTAATAACCAGAAAAAAATAAATAAATAAAAAAAAAATATATATATATATATATATTTATATATAAAAAATATATATATATATATATATATTTTTTTTTTATTTACTTAATTGATATGAGATTTATTTTAGAAATGTAAAATAATGTCTATGGTAAACAAATAAGAACTTTTAAGGATAAAAAGCGATGCTTAAACGTGTATTGTCTCACAGCTGAAAGTTAAACTTTAAATTTCAAATGTAGAATATTGCGTAAACGGCTACTTTTAAAACTAACTATCGCTTACTTGTTTCAAGATAAGTCGGACTTATTAGCTGTATATTACATTTGTATTTTTAACTCCGTGATAGATGACAACATTTTTATAAGAACCGCTTCATTTACGATTACAGTGTCTAAACAAGCCAAAAGAGCCACTAGAGCTGTCCGATAAAAAGCAAAACAGAGACAGGATGCAGCAGGTGCTGTCATGTCAACTTCGGCTGATGAATGAGGAACTAACCCGTGAATTACTGCCAGGAAGAAAGCCTCTATGCGAAGAGTTTGACAAAAATCGTGTCGTTTTACTAACCTGCACCGCTTCCTCTAATTGTCCAACCGTTCGTTGTCTGCCTCCGTCGTCTCTCCACCTTCTGAAATTCAGTCTCATTTTTATATACCTGCGAATGAGTCATGCGAAATCCCCAACTCAAAATGGCTCTTATATATTTTGTACGAAGCAACCAGGTTTTTTTATATGTAAATGCAGCCTACTGAGAAAGATACTTCATCCTTTTTATCCCTGCTATGATGATAGCAACACAAATAAATGAAAGAAAACGTTCACAAACGTGACAAGTTTTATGGTTATTACTAGTCTCGCACGTCAAACAAGAAAAAAAACCCCTCTTTGATAAGTTGAGCTTTGCTTCTTAGCAAGTAAAAAGTGAAATGCTTTTCTCACAGGAATATGTCTATAAAACAAAGATTTAAAGCTAGGTGTGTAATAATACAGGGATTTACTGACAGAAATGCAATATGTTATACATAAGCATGGTATCTGTAATCATATTCGAACTGAAAGTCTTAATCTTTATGTTTGCCTTGCCTTAAAAATTGCTTTTATAATTAGCTACATAGGAGTGGTCATGCTTCTATGGAGGTAGACATCTGCATTCATGGAGTTGGACATATTTGCACTACGCCAGCGAAATGATGAGAAACTAGTGACTTTAGAGATCATGTTACACTCAAATGTGAAAATGAAATGTATGAAATCTATATCCTACACAGACTAGTGAAATACTATTCATTAATTATCTATGTAAACAAATTTCCTAATCATTTAACAAGATAGGTTATACAGACATGATAAAGGTCATTTTGTACCATGACGGCCTCTGTACTGTTGGAGGTGGAGAAGCGGTGGCGGGAGCAGTTCATGTTGCTGCAGTCTGATCATTAGATGTCGCTGAAACATACACACTGTAGCTTTAAAAGGGATGAACTGAAATGAACTACAAAGCAAAATGTTTTGGTTACAATCCCAAACACAATGCTGGCTGATGGCTTTCAGACTCTTTCAAGTTATTATTTTGGGGTTTTTTTAACTTTACAAAAAGATCCAGTGTTGTCTCTCTCAATAGATTATTTTGCCCATTGTAAATTGTTGTCTGCATTGGTTTTTACCTTGGAACTCTCCAGTGAATGTTATTTTTTTTCCAATATTCATTGCTGATTTAGAACCACCAGACTGAACTGAGGGAAATAGGGCTGCAGAGTTTTTGATGTGCCCTGAAACAAACTGGGGACCCGTCCAGGGTGTACACCGCCTTTCACCCATAGACTGCCAGACAGGCACTGGCCCCAACGGGAACCCTGGCAGAATAAGATGGATGGATGTTCTTGATGTTAATCTGGGTTCTTCTGTTCTGGGTGGGGTTTGTGGTCTATGGGTTATTCAGTTTTAAAACCTCAATTTTCCAGTATAATTTGTCACCAACTTATATATTAAAAATTTCTTTACATTTGGAATGATGTAGTGCTTTTGAGATCTATTAGCCTACTTCATGTCAAAAAGGTTCTGCTTTAAAATGTTCTTATTCTACTGAGGATGTAGTTATTAGAACTGGGTTCGACTGGTAAAAGTGAACAGAAGAAAAGTGGTTAAGTAGAGTTTATACACCATTTAATAAGGACAAATGTATTTCCATCCATCCATGGTTGCTATGGTTACCCTACCTCTGCCTCTACACTTCAACCAATTGCAAACAATTACAATTTGTCATAATAGTCCGTCTTGTTTTTATTGTTTATTTGATATTGGATTTTTAAAATATTAAGATAATTTAAGCAGGAAATAAATCTGTTATTCTAAAATCTTCAGCATCTATGCTTTGTTTTTATGCCGCTCAACCTTTCCTTACCACTTTTAAAGGAGTTTTGGATGCATACATATGAGAAATATAACAACAAACAAAATCAGAAATGAACATTTAAACCACGAATCAAATCTTCACAACATATGGTATAAAGGTCCAATGTTTGCTTTTTTTATTGGCAATTCAATTCAATCATACTTTGATTGATCCCCGAAGGGAAATTCAATTTAGGTACAGCCTATCCAAGTGGTGGACATGGTGTTCTTGCTGTCGTGAAGGCTCTGCCCTGATGGTATGGTAAAAAGGTAACTAAAAAATAACATTAAATTAGGAAACCTTTTTATCTGCTAATTGTTCCAAAACTCAGGTATGTCATATGTCTGAAGACAGGGATGATTTTGTTTCTTTCGCAGAAAGCAATTGTCTGTTGTAAGACAATGTGAGAATAAAAATTTACATGACTGTTAGATTACAATCTGTGTTAACTAATTCTGAAAGTTTGTCATTTTAAATTTGTTTCTATAAAGAAATAAGAAACAATTCTTAGTCAATGCCGAGGTTTTCTCTTTCTGCTAAATCTGAGTCAGATTAAAGTCATACAGTGTATATTAACATCCATTCATCTTCCTGCTTTAGAAACGTCTTTAAAACAATTGTGCATGGCCTATTTCAATATAAAACATACCTTTTGATGTAACAGTATAGGACTGCTAATTATTAATGTTCTTTCTCACACTATTGCATAACCAGAAATATTCAGTTTTTAAAAACAGCAAGAACAGCTCCTCTACCCTCTTGGTGCATTAAAATGTATGAGAGGAGCTTGCAGAAAATCAACTACTTTATCCTTCAGTACCTTCTTGTAAATCTCAGTTATTTTGGTTAAATAATACTTTACAAGCTGATTATATTAGAAAAATAATATGTTTTCAGGGCATTTTTAGCAGAGAAGCAGTTAGAGAAGATTTTGGTTAAACTACAGCATCCGCCTCAGCTATTGGCTAAAAGAAAGCTAGTGCCACACTGGCATCACTGATGATTCCTAAAAACATACTCTTAAAGCAATTTATGTAAATTAGACCTTTTGAAATTGATGAAAGTGCCTGGGGAACTTTATAAATTATCCACAGCTTCCAGTTGAACTGGGGTATAAATAGGACTTGACACACAGACCTATTTTTCTATGAAAAAGAAGTAAATATGCTGCCCAGTTAGGGCAGACCTCTGCTGAATGCAGGCCATCTGAAGCATACGGACAATCAGGCAACCATGTTTTCACTCAGTTAAACCAGCTCTGGGTTTTAGTTCAGAGTTAGGCTGTTTTCACTAAAACCTCATAAAAGGGATTTGATCTGGTTTAAACCCCTTTAGAGAAAGAGAAGAAGAAGCAAGATATAAACAAAACAAGGGTTTAAAGGGATTAATTCCCAAAATATGAATGCATCTTTCGTGTTCTTGTATTCCCTAAAAAGCAGATTTTTCTTTACTGTTTTTCTCAAAAAAAGAAAAGATGCTCTTTTTCTTATGTAGTGACCCCTCATTTCTTCATCTGCTGTTGGCGCGGTGCAGCTCTCAGACTTTTATATTACTGTCTCAGTCTGTGCAATTAGCACCGTCATAAACCTCTGGGCTCCACTTCGGGATTCTCAGATACCCATGAGAATGGGTAGAGTGGAGAGTGAAGTGGACCGCGAGTATTTGACAGTCCAAGGTCAGAAAAAAATGTAACCACAAACCACTCGTGCTTGCTTTACTTCTAGTGGAGGACACCCAGTGTAATGGTTGTGTTATTCTTAAGGCTGAATGAAGGTTTTCAAGAACAAAAATCTTTAGAAAAAACAAATTTCCCAGAAAACTGAACTGTGTTATCATTTAGTAGAGGTTTTAAACCAAAGCAAATGGCCAAATCAACACAGAATCTGTCCTCCAGCCACAATATTATCCTTGATCCTTGTATATCTCAGCTCCTATAACATGAAACCTATGGCTGTTGTTATGTATAGTCTGTGTTCATAGCTTATTAGTTATTCTTGACTGAAAATGATTCACATTTTCAATATTACCCAGATAAATATAAAGGGGCCATTTCTTACCAAACCACCTTTTTATCAAACCTTATGACTTAGCGAGACCTAAAATGAACTGGATTTGTGTTTGACAGTTAAAGGAGTGTCACCTGTGGGGATTTTGAACAAGACCCTTTTCTAATAAATGACTTGAGGATGCATAACAATCCTCATACCAGGTCTCTGTTGCAAGTTGTCCTGAATCTAACTGCCCCACTGTGTTTGTTGTGGTGATCCAGTCATAGTGATCCTGTTCTGAGAAATAAGGTGCCTCCCCTTCCTTTCTCACCACCCTGAACCCCACCAGTCTATCCTCAGCATTAACAGCATGAGATACGCTATGCTACATGCTTTAGTTTCATGTAAACTGTTTCATCAGTCTGACCCAGTGAACCTGCACACGAACACATTCCTTCAATTGTGTCAAAGAGGAAGCATGAATCAAATGACGTAGAATTTAAAGAAGAAAAAAAAAGGGAAAGACTGAAAGTACATGAGGAGGCGGGGAAGAAGCCCAGATGCAGCCGGGGACCCCCCCCTGTTCGTATACTGGAAATTCACAGCCTTTCAAACACAGAGACGGTTCCTTCTGACTGGCTCGCCTTTCAGAGAACTAATTTAGGAAGGATTTCATTTCAAAGGTGTAAGTCTATAATGTTGGAATAGGGCTACAAAAAACAGGGCAAGTTTTCTATGTTTCCCACTGGCCAACATTGTTTGAGGTGTTGAACAGGAAACAAGTCCCAAATCTTATTTTTCTTTAATGGAAGGGGTAAGATAAGATGTCGAAGAGCGTTTCATAACCTCACACACTTTCAGTTCTTTATGAGCTACTACAGAGGTAATCAGACATAAAAGCCACTCTGCATGTTTATTCACAGGGGACTGAAGAGAAAAAAAAAAAAAAAAACGTCAGTTTGCTGCTGTGCAGAGATCTGTTTCCACGTGGGCACCTTCAAGGCCTGACTTCACTCTGTTTTCCTGTCATACGTGGGATATATGCATGAGGCCTGACAGACATACAGCTGATACAATCAGATATCATTTCCAGCTATCAGTGGCGTCATCCTGCCTTGGTCTCTCACCATAAAATGAAACATATGTAGCACCCCTGGGAAAATTTCATGCAAACCCCACAGAGCCGCTGTCTTAAATTGATTAGAAACTACGTGCCTGTATTTTTTTGTTTTGTTTTGTTGTCAGAGGCAAAAGGTAGAAAGCAGACTCCTGCTCTTACAAAGAAAAAAACTGACATTTGTCTCCCCCATTGTAAGGCCACCGTTCTATAATTAGATGATTGAAAGGAAGCGTGGGTGCAGCTTTACAGGTGGAAAAACCAGCACTGGTAAATATCTAATTCCACAAACCACTTAGATGTACACACAGGCTTCATAACTATTTATACTGAAATATTTACTTCATATCTACTGTATATAAAAAGCAGAACTAGAGGCATTCTTCTTTTCTTTAGATTTGGTTTCCAAACTAGATTTTCTTACAATAAACAACAGGTTTCATTTTAACTTCAGGCTCCTCTTTTAGTAAAAACATTTTTCTCCCATTTCTTGTTTCGTGTTAAAACAACAGTTTGGGAAAACTATTTTGCTTTCAGCTGAGAGGGTGATTTCCATGCAGGTCTCATTACTCATCACAGTGTGCCATGTGTCCTTAAATCTTTTAGAGAAACCAGACAAGCAGAGGACAAAACAAGAACTGTCAAGAGTTAAATAAACTGTAGACAAAAAAAAAAAAAACAGTCTGACAATCACATATGATTAAGAAAAAATGGAAAAACCCAGAAAATTAAAGATAAGACACCAGAAAGATATTTGTTTCGTTAGAAGATTAATGTGATGGTTTGACGTAAAATCTGACTGAGAATCACATTTTTGCTCACGCTGTTGTTTTAGTCCGTTTGACAATTCCACGAAAGACATATAAGCAAAAGAAGTATCTTTTTTAAATAACAACAACTGTACCAGCTTCTGTTGCTTTATTTTAACCATCCTAACTAGATAATCTTTGGTAGGTTCAAAATTTGGATGTGATGATGATTCTCTAGATGGGTGTTTACCTACATTTTTTCATAAAATCCTTTCTTTATTGTACACTTAATAGCTTTTGAATATAAAGATGGATTTGGTGCTTATTTATGGATTCTCAGCTATGTTTTACAATCTGTTTTACAGCTGTTTGGTGATGTGCATACTTCTATTGTATCATTCGCTGATGGTACATAGAAAACACGAAGGTGTCTATTCTTTTCCATTGTAAAACAAAACATATAAACTAAATACCATGAGGCATGCACTGATAGGGACCAGAAAGGTGAAATCAGGCTATGAACAATGATATGCACAATTTTCAACATGGTAACCCCTAAAGCTAAGAGCTGAACGTAGGAGAAAAAAAATCCAAAACAGTAAATGCATCCAATATCCGCTGAGCACAAACACACAGAGCTGAACCTTCTCATAACAACTGTTCCTACCAAGTTGTTTTACATTTTCTTAAGGAATTGTATATTTAGATACAATTTCTCATCTTAAATCAATATAATACATTAATCTTCAAAATATCCATGTTTTTACTCAAGGGTTATGCTAAAAATTTTGTCTTGTTTCAAGGTTAGCTAATATGGTTAAGATAAAAACGATTGGATAAAAATTAACACATCAATGCGCAATGTAAACTTGCATTTTATTCAATATAACAATAATATTTGCTGTGACAGGACCCCACACTGTCACATCTCTCCCCCTCTTTTCGTCCTCGTGCTCCACGCAGGCTGCCACAATTAATTTCAGAATCCATGGCATAGCACATAGATCCTGCCGACAACGCCAATGTGGCAAGGTGCACACTACAGACTCCCGGGTGAAAGGTGTGTGGTCTATTGGAGGTATAGTGACAGAACCCCCCACTGTCACATCTCTCCCCCTCTTTTCCCAAGCACGTCCTCGTGCTCCACGCAGGCTGCCACAATTACTCTTAGAAT
>JAUZNJ010054463.1:0-29459 GCA_034780135.1 Jordanella pulchra | reverse complement strand
CCGTCCGTCCGTCCGTCCGTCCGTCCGTCCGTCCGTCCGTCCGTCCGTCCGTCCGTCCGTCTACCAACCCCTCCAAAAGGATCTGTAGGGGGCCAGTTTAAATTACTTTGAGGTGCTTAAACTTCATCATAGGACCTGGTGCATCGAGGTAACTTCCCTCCCTTTTATATTTAATCATTCTTTAAAAAGATGTTGTTTTTTTCAGTTAAGGAAGATATTAAATTTATTCTGTTATGATCTTAAACATCTGTAAAAAAGAATGATTAAAAAGAAATTATCAAACTGGCAGAGGCATTTTTTCCAACCTGCCATTCAACCTGCCAATTTCCTGCCACTCGGTTACTGTGGTTTTCTTAATCTTTTGTATTTTTTTGTTTTCACATATTTGTTTGTTTTTCAGCAATAAATGCCACATTAAAAAAATTTACAGAGGCATGCAATCTCTTTATAGGCACCATGAAATAGCTGCAAAAGCAGCAGGGAGAACCAATGACCCGAGCTCTTCGGGTGCAGCAATACAATTTAATTAGGTTTTCTTTTAGACTTTCTATCATCTAAAGACAATCAAAAGAACTAAGAGATCCTGGAAGTCAGATAGCCAGGCCTGGAGCCTCAGCTGTTCCTTTATTACTCAGCAACTGGTTCTTCAAAGTCTGGTGGTTTATGTGGTTGGTTTTTTTACCCTCTGCGTGGTTACTGACACAGAGCACGAAGAAGAACAGCTTAAGGAGAGAAAGCTGCAGAAAACTTCAGTCTGGATTTCAGGCCGACGCGGTTTCCTTTAAATTTTTCAAAAGCCAAAACACTGCAACAGAAAGGACCTTGCAGTAAATACGAACAGTAGAATGATATTGATAAGTAAAATGTTCTGCCTCTGATTAAAAAAGAACCCAGGTTTATTATAAAAAGCTTTTTAATCTTTATAGAACAGAAAGCAGTCAGCCTCCTCCTGCTCATTGTGAGCTCTCCCACCTCTCTGCAAAAAAACAAGTGAAATCTGTCCCTTTGGGACTGAAAGGTGAACAGTCCTCATCAGGTTTTGCATGTTTTTTGCATCGTGTTATTATGAGCTGATTTTGTTTAGATTGCATCATTTATTATTGTGTGAATATTTCAACATCTGTGATTATAATCAGCATATTATTCAAAAATCCCCCTGAACTGACAGCTGCACATATGCTCAACTAATTTAAAGTGATTCCAATCATATTAATCAGGCCTTTTGTTTGCCTTTTTTCTGACAATCCAAATGTCTTTGAAAGCCAACAGCTATGAATTAACGATTTCAGCTTCCACAACAAAAGATGCATAAAAACATATCTATGAGAGTTATGATATAAAAAGAGCCAGCAGAATGTCAGCAGTGAGTTTTTCTGTAATCAGAATATCTATGTTTGTCTTGATAATTACACTAACATGGAAAGTGCCTTACTGTGTTAAAGAAGACAAATGTTTCCTCTCCTCTGATATGAACGATCCCCAACAGACTAAAGTTAGTCACAATCAGGAAGTGAATGAAGCTCAGAATCAACGAGCTCCCAACAAAATCTTATCTGATGAAGACCAACTTCATTTTCCTCAGATTTTACTTACAAAACAGTGGTCAGAGTCGTAAACAATGTATTAAATTGGGTTTTTTCTTCCACATATAAACATATTAAAAGCATTCAAATTTATAAAATGACCTTTTTTCAACATTAGCTAAACAACAAATATATATTGTGCTTTGAAAAACTAAGCACAAAGTCAAGCTTTCAGTTTTAAACTCAATGAATGGAATAACTTGTTGATCGCTGGTAAGAGACAAGAAGTCTGGAGTTCTAGTGACTCGGTCACCTTAGGGCCAGTATCAAAGTTCAGCCTTTGTTTGGTCTTTAGCTGAACCAGAGCTGAAAGCCAAAGACTCACAAGACCAGAATATCTGCTCATCACAGCGCAGCACCAGAGCTAAGAGAGGCTAACCTTTCAGCCTATGGTCACGTGATAGCTAAAGAGTCTCATATCCAGTTTTCTAGGATAAAAATCTTATATATAATAATATCTGCATTTCACCAAGCTTACTTAGCACATGTAAACCAACTCTGAATGTCTTCTTTGGCGTGAAATGATGGCGTTATCCCCACCTCTCTACAAGGAGTGCTTAGAGGACCACCACCGGATCTTTTCTTGCCTTTTTTTATCTACGATCTTCATTTGGTTTGAACCCCACCTCTGATCTCAGAAATGGGAGGCCGGCTGCAATTCTCTAGAGTTATGGTTCTGTGTTATTTAGCTGTGACTCTTCTCCAACACCCCTGAATGACCGCCTTATCATCAGGTCTGTTGGAGCAGGGAAACTCTAAAATCACAGAGTTTTAAACCTAAAAACTAAAAGAATAATGTGCCTTAAAATATGTATTAAAAAACACTTGTTATTTATTACCTTCACATTTAAAAACACTGTAAGAGCCACAGTGGATGATCCAAAGAGCCTCTCGCAGCTTTAGGGCCACAGGTTGCACACCCTGATCTAAAGTAATGAATTATTGCTTATTGCTCTTTTTTTGTGACCTAACAACTCAATCTTTGTCTCGTCTGATGAACAAGCTTTTCTCCAGAAAACATTTAGCTTGCCCATTTGTTAATCTTCAAACATTATCCAGTTCATGGTAGCTTGAACCTTGTTGGTTCCTGGTTTGCATCCTGTTGATGGACAACAAGCCAAACACAAGACAGGAACCCTACTGCAGGTGCAGGAGCTGCTATTATTACAGTACAAACCAAAGGTTGGTTAAATTAGTTGAACTGTTAATATTATTCTTAATTCTTTTATTACAAACTGAGACCAATTTCAAGTCTTATTATTTATTCTTAATTTTAATTGTTTCACATAAATTATCCTGCCTGCTGTTTGAGGAGATGTTTAAACAATATTTTTGATTGATCTGCTTTATTTTCTACAATAAAGTTCTGTCAAACTAAAAAAATAAAAGGAGAAAACCCTAAACCTAATTTAGTACCTTCATTCCCCCCCCCCCGGCACTGCCACTGCAGGCCAATACTGATTCTAACATTGATGGATGTGAAACCTTAACTTAAGGTAACTAGATTTAATGCAACTTCATTACAGGCCTGTTTCTATTAAGGTGATGATTTCTGTTATGCTAACCCTCCCCCTGCTGAACGGCACTCTGTCAATTAAAAACTGCGTGTATAAATTAAAAAGTTTGTTCTTGTGAGCAACAAAATGATTGGAAGGAAACTCCTCAGCAGAACCCTACATCCTCCTATCTGTGTCTGCATGCAGGGCCTGGTGGTGATGTCAGCAGAGCTGGAGGAAGTGGTCAGCAGCATCCTAAAGGGTCGCATCCCCAGCATGTGGATGAAGAAGTCGTATCCCAGCCTGAAGCCGCTGGGAAGCTACATCAACGACTTTCTCCAGAGACTCAAGTTCTTACAGGTGTCTGAACGCTCAGCCAACATTTCCAGGCTCTTAACATAAAGGCTGTTCAGATATCAGCATAAACAGACAACCTGAGGGCATCAGCAGAGACTTTTAGATGTGTTAATAATGAATGTAGAGCAGTGATGCTGTGGGAGGAGGAAGTAGATGCCCCTGGAAACAATGTTGTTTTATATCTATAGTAGATATTCCTCTAAGAAGAGGCTTCATCACACAAACAGAGTTGAACCTGCTTCAGGGTGCACCACAGGAGCCCTTATAAAAGAGCTTTGTTTCCTGGGGCTGGGGAATGTACTGTACCTCCCACAGCCAACCTAAAACTGGGCACAATAACAGGGAGCCACATGACTGCGAGTGAACTGGTTCACCAGGCAGTTGGGTTTATTCCCACAGCAGGAGCCTCCTTGTTTTCATCAGAGCTCGTTACAGTGAAAGGAATCCAGTCTGCGAGCAGAATGTCTGCGTGACTCCTGACCCGCTGAACTGCAGAGTCACGGGTTCCTTACCTCAGAAAAAAGATCAGAGCAACGTTGAGCTACGAAGCTCATAAATTTGTTTACTTGCTACTTTCTGCCAATTTCGATGCAAATGCATAGAGAGCAGTGGAACAACAACAAAGCTAACAGGATACATAAACAGGCTTGGTGTGAGGCGAGGGCATCACAAAGACTGGCGCATGGGAGAACCCATAGATGAGAGGATCCTTGGAACTCAAAGCTGAAAGAAGATCCTTCACTATAAGGATTTTCAGACAGAATGGATGCGTTATGTGCTGTTAAAACATTGAAGATTGACCCTGAACCTTTTCTGGTTGTTGTTGCTTTCAACCACCCCTCAGTGCACCCCTATGATAGCCCTCTGGGCACGCCACTAGAGCCCTTTACTTGTTACATAACCGGATGAGAACTAACGGCCATGGCGCTTCCTGCTCTGGCTCTGAGCTTCTTTATTCATGCTTTCCATCCAAAGATCTTTTGGATCAAACTTTAAGCAGCCCCTGAACTCAATATATAAATCAATTCTGGGTCCAATGAAAGCTACTTTAACACTTCTACTACCAGAGAGGGGCCACGTGGGCCTCTACCTTTGGATCCCAGAGATGGGTCGATTGGCCTGAAGGATTTTATCTATCTGGTGTGAACAGGCGCTTTTGTTCTGTAAATAAGGCCATTACCAGCGCACCACAGGAGGGGGGAAAGCTGAACTCTGCTGTCGTAGGGACAGATACCGGCAACTGCTCTTAACACTATTATATTTATTAAGTCAGGGATGCAGCCATTTTGGCCCTCTTTCGGGTAAGATTGGGGAGAAGTCGAAATCCTGGGAGTGGCAGTGTTAAAAACCAAAAAACAACAAGATTTCAGTCTATTTGCTGTAACAGAAAAAGGCTAATTTATTATTACTGTTGTGTTGATCCTGAAGATAAAATCTCAGGAGCTCGGTTTGGCAGACTTAACGTTGAATTTGTGCCACAAATGATTCCTGAAGAGCCGTAGAGATGACCCCATGACAGGTCAATGCTATGTATGTATTCTGCTACAGAAGAATCAACTTAGGTTCTGTCCCAAAAGTGAGTTTATTAAAACATACATTAGAGCATAAATCTATAAAAAAACAAAAAAAAACAGAGTTTTGTGTTAATAAAGGTTAGTGCAGAGATGAACTGGTGTCGATACAGGTGTTTTCTACCTAGCGATCCACCCAGAGGAATGAAGCTGGAGGACGGGGGCGGCTGGTAGTGACTGCTCTCTCACTCAGACACAGAACAGCTTACCTGTCTTAGACGTAAAGGAAAAAAAGACCTTGGAGATGTTTAAAGATCATCATTTAAAGAAGAACTGAACTTTGATACCAAGAGGGTCTGGTGACCTTTTATCAAAAAAAGACCGTGACACCAAGATTAAAACTGTTTGCTGTGTTCTGAAGGTGCAGTGGACAGTACATTATACACCAGCCCAAGACGTGCAGTCTACATTTGCTGGCCACTTTATTAGGTATGCCTGTTGGATTTTTAACACTAACAGCAACAGGGTAGCATGAAAGCATGTCCATTCATTTTTCCATCTAAACACGGGGAAACAGTTCGGTTTGATGAGGAAAGGTTGTTGGAACCAGACTACTACAGGTCAGAGTATTTAAACTGCGGAAATACTGTCTGAGGTTTACAGAGAATGTTCTAAATAAAACAGAATGTTCTGTGGGGAAACATTTCTTGTTGATATTAGATTATATGAAGGCAACAGGACCCCAAACAACAACTGTCACCAACCAGGGTACCAAGAAAACTATCTCTGAAGACACAAAAAGTTGAACTAGATGAACTCCAGCAGCGCAACATCTGAGCGGCTGACGGCTAATTAATTCCCCTTCAGTACAACAGAAGGTTAAGGAAAACAAACTAAGACAAGACCTCAAGAGATTGGAGAAAAACACATCATCTGGTCTACCTGGGGTCACTTTCAGCTTCATCATGGAAGAATTGGGTCAAAATTTGATGAACAACATAGAAGAATGGAGCCATCCTGCATGAGCCCCGTAGTAGAGCATCGTTTGACTTAAATGACCTTAAACTGGTTCCTTGAACAGTTTTTGATCAGGTTAGATTAAAAACAGAGTAGGTTTGAATAGACGCCTAAGACCTTAAAACTAGTCTGACCAGTACTTTCTGTATCTTTTTTTTATGACTGTGTTTTATCTCCTTGTGTGTTCAGGACTGGTATGATGAAGGTACGCCTGCTGTCTTCTGGATATCAGGGTTTTTCTTCACCCAGGCCTTCCTCACAGGGAGCCAGCAGAACTATGCCAGAAAATACACCATTCCCATCGACCTGCTGGGTTTTGACTTCCAGGTCATGGATGACGGTCAATACCTTCACCCCCCAGAGGACGGTAGGTCGCTGCAGCAGAAACAGACCGAATGACCGATCTGAAGGAAAGCACAAAAAAAGATTCATTTACATGAAAAATGGAAGATTAAGAATAGAAAGCAAAAGATATTCAGCTGAACTTCTCTGAGAGAACAGAGTTAAGTATGAAGTTAAAAGAAAATTTGCTTTGCATTCAGCTCTGCATCAGCTTCACTGTGTCTGCAGCTCAGCTGGGAGAAAATCTCATCCTCAATCAGCCCCCAGCTGAGCCCACATCATGCTAACCCTGCTAACGCTGCCGAGCTGCAGCTCCCACAGCGAATTGATGATGCTGATGCCCAGCAGACAGTCAGTGGGTTTACTTTCAGTCTGATAAAGATCACTGTGAACCAATGATGTGTCTCTTGTTAGGTGTTTACATCAGAGGCCTTTTCCTTGACGGCGCTCGCTGGGACAGAGACACCAAACGTCTGGCAGAGTCCTTTCCCAAAGTGCTGCACGATGCCATGCCAGTGGTGAGGAGCTCTCACACACAGATCGATCCGCTGGTTGCTGTTGAAAAAATCCCGATTCTGCTTCAGTCAGTCATGATCTCTGGTCTAGAATCTGAAATCTCCTCCTAATGGAGTTTTATGAAAATGATGTTCAGATTTTCATAAGCAGAAGTCCCCGTTATTACCCAGGACCACATTACCAATTGACAAGTGCAAGTACTTCTGGTCTGGTTTTATGAAAACGTGACCACATCTTAACAAACCTGCTTCAGTTGAAAACCTTTTACAGGAACCAGGAGCTTCTGACTGTCAGCGTCGCTTCAGTACCGTTCTGACCAAACTCTGAAACATTGTTTTTGATTCTTAGTTTTAAAACACTCATTTGACAGATCATTGAAATCCAGAATTGTGCATCCTTGCTTTCAAAGTGCTTCAGAGGGGTTTTTCAATCTTCTTATAAACTTCCACACAGTGGTTCGTTACCTTGTGGCAGTAAGCCTGGACCTGCTAACAGTAGTGGTGCGTATGAATCTGAATGTTATAAACTGCAGCTCAAAACATGTTAGCATTGGGTTAGCGACCATGCAGTCACTCTTAACATCTTGTTAGCTTGCTTTACACAACAATAAACACATGAAATCATTTGAAATCATCTAAAAACCAAATCGTCTAGCTGGAAACTCCCTAACTTTGGCAGACTTTTGACTTGTTGATCTCCGTTTCAGAAAAAGCTGAGGTGTCTCCAAAGTTCAGGAATTGTTAGCTTTAATCTGTAGCTGGACGACTTGGCTGGTAGGCTAGGCAAGTGATCCTACCTAATGTGGCCTCTCAGGGGTCCCACAGGCAAAGAGGGGGAAGGTAGCAGCTTCAAAGTTTTTATACCAAGAACAGTAGGGGGAACACATGTCTTTATAACAATCATTAAGCTTCTGGTTGATCTTTTTTTTTTAGCAAGTTTATCTAAACTGATCATTTCTCTGCACAGAGTTGTTTAAAAAACACCATCCTCAGAATAATGTTTCTACCACCATCATAACCAAACAGCTTAGTCTCTAATACTTTATCCAGGAAGTGTCTGGTAATTTTGGAATCTGCAGCTGTTCAGAAATGTCTCCATCCATAGACGTTCCCAACTTCTCGGTTTCGGTCCCGTCTTAGTAAAACCACAGTTTGTTGTGTTTTAAGGCTTTTTTTTAACAGACACTCAGAGATAAGAGTATTTCCTTGGGTTATGCATTTAGGATTTGACCCACTGATGTGGTTTTAATGTGTTGCAGTAATATTGTTTTGAATTTGCAGCTTGATGCAGAAACTGTGAAGAAAACCAGTTTAAGGCTCCTTTGCTGGACGTTGTATCCTGAATATTATAGCATAAAACTGCAGGGATGAAGTTTATTATTCTGCTCCTGGATGTTTCTCTATGCTGGGATGTGGACCGCCACCACCCAGCCCAGAGCGGCGGTGTGCTCAGCTCCTGGTTCTTTAGTCCTTGCAGCAGAGGCTTGGCTCAGTTTTCCTGCCGTCCTCCTCTGCAGCTCAGTCTGACGTGGATCATAGGAGCAGAATGACAAAGATGGAAAGAAGCAGAGCACTTCTTCTTGTCTCCTTTCTCTGAACATGAATAATGCAGCAAGGCTGACTTGTTAAATATTCATGCATTTCAGGGCAGCTTATTAACAGAATCAGTATTAACAAGAACAGAACTTCATTAAAATGTGTTTATTTTATGCGGGTGAAAAGGAACACAACAAAATGTGGCTTTGAAATGTAAATGTGTAGCGAGCCCCCCCCCCCCACCATTGAAGTGCTCAGGCTGTAGCTCAACCAGCTCCTTTTGTTTTATTCTGTTTAAGCTTTTTTTATTGGCCCAGTTTATCCCTTTTGCATAAAGCAGAACTTCATAATAACTCCTGGGGATTCATGCTTTTACAAGTTCACATTCTCAATGTTCCAATTTGTTTGTGTTTCACTAACAGAGATGCAGGTTAGTCTCTGCTGCTCCGTCTGCCCTGCAGTTCACATCCTCAGGCGCACCGTTAGAGAACATCTCACATCTCTTCTACCTCTGTTCTGTAGATGTGGCTGAAGCCCATGAAGCGACAGGATGTTCCTCAGAGGATGTGCTACTTGGCTCCCGTCTACAAGACAAGCGAGCGGCGAGGAACTCTGTCTACGACAGGACACTCCACCAACTACGTGGTTGCCATGACGTTGAACTCTGACGTCCCTCCTGAGCACTGGATCAGAAGAGGAGTCGCTCTGCTCTGTCAGCTCAGCTCGTAGCTGCAGCTTTGTTTCAGCACCAAGGTGTGAATAAAAAGTTTAACTTCTGCAGATGTGAGAAATCTGATAAATATCAGTTCAATAGAATCAGATGATGTGGAGAAGAGTTCCTTTCACCAGAACATTGAGCCCGGCCCATTAGATCCAGGATGTTCTTTGTTAAACTAGTTTTACTTTTTGACTCATTTATCACAGTAGACCTAAATAACATCTGAACACTTTAGGCAAAGATTGACCCTAAAACATGGAGGGAGAAGTGATTTTTCTCTGGTAAGGAACCAAACTTTCTTCCAGCTGGGTCATGGTCTGAAGAACCAAACAGAACCAACTAGAGACCCGCTTCTCCAGAACTACGTCTTGGAATCCTGTCAATGAAGGCAAACAGGATCCGTCACCAAGAAGAACAAACTCCAATCATCCTCCCAGAGACAAAGATTTGGTCCAAATGAGCCCTGTGGCTCCTCCTGAATCTGAGGTTCAGCAGTTTTTAATAATCCATCAGGACCTCCTATCCAACACACTGGTGGCGGTTTTAACCGGGCCGTTTGTTTAATTTGGTTCCGGTTTCTGATTGGACGGCAATAACGGATCGAACAAAAGCAAAGATTCCTGTTTAATTTTATGACGACCGAAGCGGTTCTATTCCACCAGAACCCAGCCTGGCAGAACCTTTCCGCTCCGTAGAACATCTGTACTGTTCTACTCACGTTCTATGATTCAAACAGCATGAGAACCGTGAGCCTCAGGATGGTTCACTGCCGGGTCGGACCAGATGATGATGTCACACACTGTATTTCCCAGAGGCTGATCTCTTTGTAGTTAAAAAAAAAAAACAAAACAAAAAAACACAATCTGACTCATGAGAGTGAAACTACCACCCCAGCAATCCACTCCACTGGTGTCCCAGTCCCACTTCTATTAGTAATGATGCAGAAAACATCAGGAGCGACACAGTGGATACTATCCGATGCCTCCGACTGAGCTTAAACACATTTATTCTTCACAGCAACATGCAAAGAAACATTTTAGTTCAGTCTAAATGTTTAGAACAAGTGAAGAGGAACTGCTTCCCCAAACCCATAAAGTAAAAATAGAAGGAAATTCTTTAAATATCTGAAGCCAAACGGCTTGTAGCTCTCATCCTTCAGCACAAAAGGTAAAGTGAAGAAAGCCGAAGTGGAAGTTTCACCGTCTTCATGGTCGGCAACATTCTGGCTGTCAAATATCAAAACCTGTAAATGTTGGATGGACCGGGCTGACGTTCATCAACTTTTCCTGCAAGTAGATTCTCCTCGGAGATTTTCAGAGCTGAGCTCACAGCTTCATCTTTACCACTTGGTTTATGTCAGAATCTAAGGGGTCAGATTATCATACTACAGTTCAAAGACTGGTCCAGATAGTCGTTAGAAAAGAAGTTTAAAGCAAATATTCATTTTTTTAGCTAAAAACTATTCACTCCCCCTCTACTATTTCATTTTATTGTCACAACCACAAAGCTTTAAGTTTTCCATGATTGACAGAAGGCCCAGCCTTGGTCCCACCCGACCAGAAGTATCCTCAGTCTCCAGAATTTTCTCCTTTTTTGTTTAAACTGATGAGAGAAGAAACTGCAGACCCAGCTTGTAGCTTTAATGGACGGTTCTTCTTGCTGTTCCCATCAGTTCTTCACTAACAGCTGTACTGTAACCAGACTGTCCTACCTGAGCTTTACATCTCTGCAGCTCCTCCAGTCACCATGGGCGTAAAAAAACCCAAAACAAACCTTAGAACCAGGGCTTCAGCATCTTCATATGACTTTATTCTTCTTCAGCATCAATGAGCACCAACAGGCTAACAGCAAGAATGTCACGTTAAACATTTCATACGCACTTTACAAAATATACATTAAAAAAAAATGGAGGCGTTTTTTTTTCTTTCTTTGCAAACCAGCAGTGAGGAACCTTCATCCTTGAAGCAGAGGGTCTATTTTAACAAACAGAAACTAAATGAAAGCTGAAGGTTAAACCAGTGGTTCCATGTTCTAGTAAAAACATTCAGGTTCTGTTGTAATGGATCTAGATTGGTTCCATTCCTCCATTTGCACACATGATCTGGTAGTTTAGATGCTTTGATGCAGATCGGTATGTTAACTTGTGGAGATAAAAATGTTTCGATCTGATGGATGATGATTGTCAAACGTTAACCCTCCCCCCATTTTTCGATCATTTTCTTACACATTGACTTGAAAATGAAACCATGATAAATTCAACGCTGTAACGACTCGGTTCCATAAACACACACCCTGAAACCTAAACTCTGGAGTCTGTCTGCATCAGCAGGACTCGACCCACTCGGCCTCCAAACGTTCTAATCCCAGAGACGTCTGTCCTCAACCATCTTCTGGACTCCAAACTCACTTCGATCTCTTGAAGGTAGGTTTTGTGAATTCAGAGCCATGTTTGGATTCATCTTCAGCTTTCATGCTTGAGGGTTTTGGTTTGATAAATCACTTGGCACATTTATGAAGTGACAGGTGCCTAAGAGAAAAAAAGACTGAAATATAAAGACGACTCCCTGACATTTATTTGCAACGTTTCAGTACTAGACCATCATCATCATCGGCTGAAGAAGATCTAACACAAAATGTTGTCGATAAATGTTTTCTCTAACAAGCTGATATCAACTTAGAATTAGAACTTATATAATATTGATTTAAAAGGAACACATGTTTGTGTTATTTGTGGGTATTTTGTTCCAAAAGTTCCACTTTACTTTCCTGATCACACAAATATCCTTCCAACATTTCATGAACTAAAGTTTGATTTATTCCAGGATAACATTAACTGGGTAACATAGTTTGACCTTTGTAGTTTTGTCCTGAATTTTCCTAGAAATCAAAAATATTTTTTTGTACACTCCTGACTGATACCTTTTTACAACCAGATCCTTTGTAAAGGATGCAGATTATTTGCTGACAGGGAAACCCTGGTTGAAGGATTTTGGTTCAATACTTTAACTGAAAGCAGCTTTTATTCCAAAGAAGCTGATTGATCTAAACAGAGTTCAACAAAAGTTGGTTCAGGGTGTGAATATTTATAGAACCAGGTTAACGCAGCTTCCTGTAACTTTAACCTTTCAGTTGAACTGAGCAGATTAAATGTTGCATCCAGGATGGAACGTCTCTTTCATTCTTTTAATTCTTAAAGAACTGAGATTTTAACCGGGCCGTTTGTTTAATTTGGTTCCAGTTTCTGATTGGACGGCAATAACGGATCGAACAAAAGCAAAGATTCCTGTTTAACTTTATGACGACTGAAGCGGTTCTATTCCACCAGAACCCAGCCTGGCAGAACCTTTCCGCTCCGTAGAACATCTGTACCGTTTTGCTCACGTTCTATGATTCAAACAGCATGAGAACCGTGAGCCTCAGGATGGTTCACTGCCGGGTCGGACCAGATGATGATGTCACACAGTGACAGGATAAACACACAGTGGTGTGTGTGCTATAGCAGGCCGCTTCGCTTATGGGCCAATGGAATGTGATGAAGACAGAGGGGCGGAGCCTCCACCTGGTGAAGCAGCTGCATTTAAAGGAAGAGTGACGATGATGTAAAAAAGAAAACTGGAATGATTCAAAGGAGCAGACAGTTTACAGGTTCCTGATGTTCCTCAGATCATCAGGAGACATTAATCAGATCAGGACTTATTTTGGCTTCTTCAGCACAGATCATCTGCATAGATCAGACCTGCAGCAGCTCTGCCTCTGGTACCTAAATGAACAGCGATAACATGGTCTGAATTCACAGCTTCAAAGTGTTTCTCATTACAAAAATTAATGTCGAACATAAAAAATGTTTCAGTTTGGCTTCTGAGAAACATGGCAGGCAGTCAGGATGTGCATCTGTTCAGGATGCTGGACATGCTGAAGTTAAAGGCTTTGGCAGCTGCTCTCGCCAACATCTACTGACTTCAGGTTCCCAACAAACATAAAACAACGGCTGCAGCTTCAGGTCAGTCCAAAGGTTCCTGCAGGCGGAGCACAGCGGGACGACATCAGCACAGAGGAACAAGCCACAGAGACGCGACGCAGCACGAATGAGGAGAAGATGCGAAGACACAGGATGGCGACAGGTGAGCTGCCAGGTTCATCTCCCTCTGCTGGGGGGGGGGGTGGTTAGGGAGCAGTTTTGTGCTTCACAGGAAGAGAATAAAGGAGCCGAGGAAGAGGAGGAGCAGAGCGTAAACATCACAAGTGTCTTGATGAGAAAAGCAAACGGCTGCAGTTTGGAACAGAGACCAGTGGAGCACATGCAGGACAGCAGAGAACACGTTAAGGCGGAGAGGGAAACGCCGATACATCCAGCCGTCCACCCCCTGTCCTACGCTAGAAGCCAAAATCAAACACGATGCGGTCCTCAAAGATGGCGATTAGCAGCATGATGCTGAAGCCGGTCAGCATGCCCACATTCTGCAGGATGAAGTGTCCCACATGGCAGCGCTTGTGCTCCTCGCTGTCCCCGTGAAGCATCTCTGGCAGCTGTGGAGGACACGAGGAAAGCCGTCAGAACCAGAGAGCAGGAGAAGAGGAGGTCGGAGCGGGACGGTCCCAGCCTACCATATCCACCAGAGCCACATAGAGGAACATCCCAGCGGTGATGGCAAAGATCCAGTTGGTCACATTGTGCGTGTACTGGCCCACCGCCGTGCCGATCACCATGCCCACATAGGCCATGAGCGCCGACAGCAGGTTGTAGACGATGGCCTGTTTTACACTCATCCCAGCCTTCAGCAGAACCGCAAAGTCGCCTGGAAACAGAAACACTGAGTTATAATTACAGCCAGAGCAGAAGAAGCATTTATATGCACTGAGGGGAAACAGAGCATCTCTGCTGGCAAACATCTGTTTGAAGACAGATGTTTGAGAGCCGCACAGAATAAGAAATCCTGTCCTAAATCTGTACCGGAGGCCCTGAAACTACTACAGATATTTATAGCTCCACCTACAGAAACACTATTCATGTCAGATGGAGGCGAGAAAACAGGAGACTTTAAGGACAAACTTGGTCATATTTTAGAGCCAGGAAGTTCAGGCCAGTCCGAGATAAATCCCTGCTGGCCTTTTTATTTCATTTTTACCCAAGTGACACATTTTAAAAATGTTTTTGACCAAAAGAGTGAAAGGAGTCCAAACTTCTACCAAATATCAACAGAAATGCATTCAACTTCCCGTGGCTGTTGCTTTCTCTGAAGATCCTGTTAGTAGGAAAGATTTTTTAATCCGCTTAAAAAAATTATTATGATAATGATTGATCACATTTCTGCCTCAGAATAATAAAATATAGACAAGGGGAAAAAATCCAAACCCAGAGGATGAGGACACAATAAAATAGCTTAAGCAGGGAGTCAGCAGCCAGACCACCAAGATGGCCATATATATTGTTTATAAGTCTGTTCAAGGCTCTTTGATTGTTTGAAACAGGCATTTATTCCCCACTGTAGTGAATTTAGAGCTAATCCAATATTTTAATTTGTAATATAATCATCATTATAAAAAATTATGCAGTTTCTAAATCACAGAACCACTCAACTTTTGGACACATTACATTATATCAGAGTAAAAGACAGACGTTCTCACTCCAGTCCTTTACGTGGCAGTCATAGCTTTAAAGGGGGTTTGCCAAAAAACACACAGCAAGAGAATATCGCAGCTAGAGCACAGATCCATGCTAGAAGTGAGCACTTTTCACCACAACAGAAAAATCCCATGAGACAGAGTCTGGTCAACTGAGCCTCCGAGGTCATTAAAACAATTAAACCCTGGAAACTAACAAATATGCACTAGTGGTTAGAGCAAAGAATCAGATCAATAAATTCACTATTTGAGGAAAAATCATCTTTACAGGTGAACTACAGTCTGACTGAACTCACCAGGCTGAGCTCTAAATGCTGCGTTCACACCCATCGTGTTTTGAGCTTAGTTGTTGACATGCAGGTGGACTGCAGTGCTGCGAATCCCATTTTATTTTAATTAGGTTGTTTTCTCATAGTTCAGAAATGAATTATTTTAGTGGAATGATAAGAGCAATCTCACCTTTAACCCCTACTCTATTTGTATGTAAACCTAGTGGAGTGTATCTACTTTATATACATTTATTTTTTATGGTTTTATGCTGACAGCTCTACAGGAGGAGAAATCACAGCACGGATGCAGTGACTGAAGCTTTAGATGTGCAGGATTTCTTAACGCTTCCACCACAGACTTTACATGTAAACTGGTTAAAACATGTCGGTGTGAACGCAGCTCAGCATCTAGTTGGTTCCATCCACGCAGCTACAGCTCTCTGACATTCCTTGGACTCCTTTTTTCCTGGATCAGTCACCAGCTGATGAAATCCGACTTGAATATAAACATAATGTTGAACTACAGACGACAACGTCAGAAAGTTCAGCTGCTTTAAGCACACAACAAACACAGATTTCTTTTTTTATTCCTTCGCAGCTGTGCACCGCAGCATATTTAAAGGATTTCTTTACTGTTTTATGTAATTTGGATCTGTCCTTCTGTCAGCTGCTCTCCAAGAACTGCAGCTCTCTGATATTCTGTATGATTAGATATGCACGCCTCAGCCATCCACCCTCTACAATCATCGCCGGGCCAAAAGCGAAGCGGCCCAGTCTCAGCGGAAACGCCCTGAATTTGGAGAAGAAGAGCTGAAAGCTGAGAAGGGGGGGTGGCCTACATTTCCTGCGCCATGTAACAAGCGGCCTCTTTTCCTCGCTAATTACCACAATGAATACATTACCGCTCTGCTCTCATCCATCAATCAGTGGCAGTAGGAAGAGGACCAGTCTGCAGACTCCTCTCTTCAACTTTCTGCTGCGCTTCCTGCCTCAGACACGCCTGCCGCCGCCTCATCTACCGCAATTAACACACCCATCACTGCCAATTAGTTTCTCTCTGGGTGGCTGAAGAACCCTCATCATTATAATCATCTTTTTCCACCCAGATGCAGGTCGAGGGACAGCTTCTGCTCTGCAGACGAGTCGAGGGGGGCACCGAAACTGCTCCGTCTGATGAGCACGACGGTGAAATCAAAGGGAAATTAGACGGAGACAAAACGAGAGCATCTTCAGCAGCCGGATGGGCTGAAGCTCAGAGCTGCAAACAGACATCTGGAAACTAAATGTAAAAACAAGGTAAAAGTGCTTCTTCACTGCAGACAGAGGAACTTCAGAGGCATCACTGAACTGCTAAAAATAAAATGTTTTAGTTAAACACGTTTCTTCTGCTTTCAGCTCAAATTTTCTCTATGCTCATTTTAAAAAAAGATGATGATGATGATCATCACCAAGAGGAGAAACCAGACTATAATTTACCTCCCTTCAGCTTCTTCCTGCCACCAGCAGACAGACGGACGGACGGACGGACTAAATGAAAACTGATCACTCTGAATCCAACAGTTCCTCAGGGAGGAGCGGCTGGATGCAGATGAGAGCTCTGACAGCTGCACCATAACACTCCATCCATCATCCTCCCTGACTGATACAGTGACTGACAGACACCAGCCAAGCTGCTTTTGGGGGAAAAATGCCTATAAGCTGTAATGAGAACAGCAGATGTGCTTATAGTAAAGACCTGGGAATGGAAGGGCTGTTTGGGAGATTCTGGTTCACCTTCTGATGACATGAAGTCTGCTGAGTAACAAGTCAGTTATCAGATATGTGGGCTCTCACCGAGTTCATGAGGTAGTTCGTGGCAGAAAACAGCCACAGATGTACTGATGCCTCCAGTTATGTTGGCGCTGAAAGCGGCACCTAAGGAGAGTCAAAGACAGAGACACAGTTTCAGCTCTGAGAGACTCAGAGAAAAGAACAAAAGAATCTTCACATAAAATAATAACAGAAAGACTAGACATTTTGGAACTAAATCACTAATAATGGAGACATAGTTTTTGTTTCAGCTGAAAGATTTAGAAACATCAGCGAGTCTAAAGATGGCCGACAGGCAGAGCAGCAGTCACCAAGTGGGTTCATTCATTGGGAACCATTTGGATCCATAAACAGTGATGTGGATCTTCTGACATCCAACCTGGGTCTGATCCAGCAGCTACTGATACAGAAATGAGGATTAAATAAAGGATCTAAAACATGAACAGATGTCTTTAGATAAAATTGGGTTTTATCACCTTTTTTTTTTAATAGAAGGAAATAAGGAGGTAAAATAGTTTAAAAACTTAAGTTTCTCTGGGCATGGTGCTCATCACATTTCAGCATCTGGCCTGATTTCAGTGTAATTTTAAAAACTTTCAGTATAACCGGCGGCTGTGCTGAAATTCATTGGACAGAACTCTGAGGAGGGAGGCCAGATATATGCTTATAAAAAATGAGCTTAATCAACCTAACTTTCAGCATCGTGGTTTGCTAAAATGTTATGTATTATTTTCCTACTTTTATTTTTTCCGTAATGTGAGACTTTGTATGCTTGTTTTTTCCTAAATATTTGACCCATAATTTCATATTTGCTGCTCAAAGCAAAAGTTGAAAGAGAACAACTTTTCAAATAATAAAAACAGTGGTTGCTTAAAATAAACTATTATTTTGTTCTTCTCTGTGAGACAAGATGAGAAACGATCAGTTTGTGTTTGAAGCTCATCTATCATTTTTACTGAAGTACGAATTCGACTGAAACTAAACTCCCCGATCAAAGCTTTCCTCTGGTCCAGACTGATGCATGCCTGGCACTGAGACTAAAGAGCTGAAAGAGGTCAAACTGCAGCCGTCTGGTTCCAGCTCCTCACCTATAGCCAGGCCGTCGCTGAAGTTGTGCATGCCGTCTCCCATAATCACCATCCAGGCGATGCTGGCGATCCCAGCATCCTTCATCTCCTGGTCCGAGTGGCAGTTCCCTCCGTGGGAGTGTCCGTGTCCGTGGGAGTGTCTGTGCTTCCTGGTTTTCCGGGCAGGGTCCCCAGTGGGGGACTGGGGGTCCTTTGTAGGAGCCAGCGGGGTCTTGGTGGTGGGGGAGTCGGGGGTCTGCAGCTCTGTCAGCTGGGTGTCGTTGTGAGTGCTGTCACAGGAGATGGCCGAGTTCTCCGGGTCTGATTAGAAAAGGAAACATTGGTGACGACTGTGGAGAAGTTTGAAGGACCTGAAGCTCCAAAGCTTCTCACCTTCATTCAGAGGCTTCAGGTTCAACCACTCTGCATCTGAGCGCCGGTTTAACTTGTGATCCGACAGCTTCCTACCGATCTTCCTCTCCTCATTGCTCTTCTTCAGTTCCTGTGAGGACAGATGATCCACAGAAAATCATCAGATGTCAAGATCTTCAGGTCTTCACGAACAGAAACACCAAACCAAGTGTTTCCTGCCAGACTGATCCGTCTGCAGCGCCTTCAGCTCACCCTCTGGTCTTTAAAGTGTTTGAACATGCCGATGCAATGCTCGATGATGAAGAGGAGGTAGATGCCGGCCAGTGCAGTGAGACCTTTCCACACCCCATCGAAGGCGGTGACCATATCAGTGCTGTCGCTGGATCCATGCTGGCTGTGATCATGTTGTCCCTGAGACTGCAGAGAGGACGACATGAAGGACTTTAAACTGTCTGCGATATAATTTTTAACCAAATGAAAAACGTGGAAGAATCTTAAAAATAGCTAATTCACATTTCACTGATTAAATCCTTGAAAAAAGACAAAAGTCAAAGACAAAGACAAAACAGGCAGAATACTTTGTTAAACGTTGACATTCAAAAGTCAGTTCAGATGGCAGGCTGAACAAAAACAGCCTTAATCTGGTAAAACAGAGCGTTGCTGCTTGGCTGCAGGAATATTGTGAGAACAGACATCAGTTTGAACCATTTCTCTGGAGTGAAACACAACACTGGGCAGCCTGATGTGATCTGAGGATCTTTCAGTTACAAATGTATGGAAAACACATGAATAACTGGTGGCCACTCGGTACTAATGCATGAACTTGCAGTATGTTGTCCTAAAGAAACTCCTCTAAGCCCTTTTTTGGATTCTTTTTTAAATTGACCTGCATGTGTCTGGTAAAACCTTTCTGATCGCTCCAATTCCAAACTTAAAGCTCATAAATAAGCCTCAACACTAAAAAGGATAAATGTCTCCTTCCCTCGGCCCTAAAAGTGTTTTCATTACACGTTTTGTGTTTGATCTACATCAACAGATCTGGAAAACCTTCTCACGAGAGAATAAGAATTTTTAGTTTTATTAAGATCTTTTTTTTAATTCAGGTGTTTAACAGGTTTTCCGGATTCCATTGCAGTATTTAGGTTGTGCAATTCTGGGGATAACCCTGGGCCAGTGGTGACATCATCTAAAATCTGTTCACAGCAGCGGGTGACTCACGTGAGGCAGCAGATGAAGGAGAGCGTCTCCGCTGAGCGTGCCCACGGCCAGCGCCACCAGGAAGGTGAGCAGGAACTTGAAGCAGGACTGTTTGAGGATGGGAACCAGAATCACCCCGAGGAGAGAGAGCAAACTGATGATGGTGATGGAGACGAAGCCCCAGAGCCAGACCCAGACTGTACAGAAGAAGGAGAGCAAAATCTCAGTGATGAAGGTGGAGAAATAATCTAGAATAGAACATAACGATGCAGGAAGTAAACATTGATGCTGAGCTGAACATAAAACGACCCGCTGTTTGCTGAGCTAACGCTGCCGCTGTCCTCATTGGTCCAGGGAAGAGTTCTGATTTCATGCACGATAACTGTGGTGATCCAGGAGCTCAGGTCGCAGAATAAACAGAGCAGGGGTTCCCATTCTCTATTCTGCCCTGCAGGGTCACACTGGGTCTGGGATTGAACCTTCAGCTGCATGTTTCTCATCCCTCAGTAGACTGCTGAGGGATTTCTATTATTTTTCTGCATGTAAGAGGACCTTTCTTCCATGTGTCCTTGTGATGACATGTGACGCCTAAAGGAAAAAAGGCAATGTGACATTTCTGCAGTGTTACCCTCCTCATTTTTCATTCAAGGCTGCAGTCATGAGACATGAAACAGAAAAGAAGAAGTGGAAAAGGTGCGTGATCATTTAAAGTGTCAGCCTGCCTGTCGACCGCCTCCACGCCAAGCGAGTCGGGGAAGAAAAGTTTGTGATTCTCCCGTCAGAGATGACCGAAGGTTTAATGTAGGATGAAATTCAATGTCAGAGCAAGGCGGGGCCGTTTGCAGCAGAGACACTCACTGTCAGCTGAGGACCCACAGAACCAGATAGAAACTCGCCTGACTGGAACACTACCCACCCTGATCAACTCCTCCAGTTTTTACTTTCTCTTTTGTATTGTTCCCCAAGATGCTTTGCAAACACCTTTAATGTGGAGCAAATATTAAAAGTACTACAAAGACAAAAATGAGGCTCATAATTAAACACGAAAAAAAGACAAACACATAAAAAACGTGCAAAGAAAAATGCTGCAGTAGCAAAAACTAGCTGAAGAAAGTTTTAGTCGAGCTCAGAATAATGCACGTCTTCCAGATCATTTGAGAAGACAAAATGGACATTACTGGCCTCTGAAACAGGGGAGCTTCAATAGTGCTCATAATCCAAACGTAAAGTCACAAACAACTAAAACTTTAAAAAGGTGCAAACGGTGCAACAACACCAGGATTTTGTAATTTAATTATTATGTTTTGCTCACAACGGATTAAATAGCAGTTATAAAGTGTTTTGAAATAATAAACTCCAGAAATCACGGCAAGAGTTCAGCACAAGACGACCGCTCTGCCTGAATGATCACTTTTTACTGTTGCTTCTGTGTCTCATGAGGAAAACTTTAGACTATTTTACCAATTATTTTACAGCGGAGGTTTAGCCTCATTGGTAATTAATGGAAAATGGCCACTGATCAGACATATATGTGATCAAATGTTGCCTTTAGCACTACAGAGGATTCATTTGTTATAAATATTTGTTGTTTTCTTAAAACCTGGAATAAAAAACCCTTCCCTTATAAGTAGTGCTGTAATGATTGATCATTTAATCAATGGATCAATCTCTACTCCTGTGAGTAGAGTCTGTTCTCAGCAAATTTTTAATAAACACCACCTGAACTAGTAGAATTTTGGTAAATAATCGATAATATCGATATTAGGAATTAACACATTGAAGCAGCGTTTGTTCTTCTTTTTAGATACACTTTGTGTGAGAATTTGTTCTGATAAAGACTTTAAACGTTACTCGATTATGTGACGTCATGAATATGTGTGAGCGGCGCAGACTTCCAAAAAGCTTGGGGGAAAAAAAAAAAAAAAGGACAAATCACACAGCTGGAGAATCTTAACGATTAATAACAAGCAACAGCAGCTGCTGGACCGTTTCTTTTGCAGCAGCATGGAGGTAACGTCAGCCAGTCTGCGGAGCTAACTGTTAGCTCAGTTAGAGACTGCAGCTGCAGTGAAAAACAACGCCACGAGTTTACATGTGAAGAACAGAGGCGGGATCATGTGAATAAGCTGATGCTTTTGAAGAAGAATACAAACCGTCGTCTTTTTCTAGTATTTGTTACTAAACCTCGGCTGTTTCCTTGTTACAATGACAGTAACAGCAGGTTCAACCGCTGCTCAATAAAACTGAAGCTGTTAGATGCATATATCTTTTTATATCAATGTTCTATTGTAATATTTTATGTTGAAGAGATATTTCACTTCACTTTTATGTTAAATTTGTAATATTTTCCAGGAAAAAAGGAGTGAAGACAGCAGGTAGACCTGCTGTTATTTATTGAACTTAGTGTCAGTCATGTAGTTTAAAAATAGTTAATCATTATAAAAATAATACAACAAAGGTTAGCCTCCTAGTGATTATATGTTAGTCAAATATGAAATAAACCTTAAAGTAAATAAAGAAATGAAATGTGCCATTATTTTTTTCATTACATCTTTGCTTATAACCATATTTATTTAATTTATACCCGAGTTCCCCTGAAAGAAACAAACAAAAAAAAAAAAAAATCGGAGATTTCACCTGCTCTGTCCAGAATGCAGGTATTTTTATCACAATCACACTGGTTACATTTTTGGCTAAAGACCGACTGATCGGATTGTTTTAAATGAACAAAAATTGTCCTTATTCAAATGGGAAACCATGAATGAAAACCTCTTAGAGGGCCACCATCACTGTGACCAACTTTAAGAGTAACTTTTAATCATCTCCACTTCGGAGCCAGAGTGAGGAACCACCTTCAGCCATCTAAGAACCCAAAACGGTTGAGAATCAGTCTGAGGGACATATTCAGGTCAGAGAGGCAGCTATTCCAGAAGAGTCCTCCTTCAGGTGAGCAGAAAAGCAGGACAGTGAGAACCTTACCATGAAACATCCAAGTTGGTTCTTTAAGAAAGAAACCTGAATTTCTTGTAACTAATCATGTGTGAGAATGATCACATAGAGCCTCAGAAGGAGACTGTATGAAAATATCTAGAGTCATGGTTAGGAGGCCCTAACATCACGGATAACCTTCACATTCTTGTTTTACTGTTGTCTTCATGGTGCCATACAGAGGGAGGCTTTTACAGCTCAGTGCTTTCCTATTTGTCGCCATCAGAGCGAGCAGCCCTGAGAGGCAACTGTACATCAGCAAGACAGTCCATCACCAGAGTTCCCTCACACTCATGCAGCTCATTACCTTGATGCAGGTGTGGTTCTGAGGTGTGCAGAGAGGCTGCAGCAGAGCGATGGAGGCTGGTGATAAAGGAACAAAAGGGAAGAAATGGAGACCGACTGGTCTGTGGCGTCTCCAATTACACATCTCCTGTGGGCCATGGCTCAGAGAAATGGCCCACACTGTCGCTTAGGCTCTCCTAATTGGCTCAGCAAAGAGAGGGGGAGTGAGAGCCAGGGAGAAGGACCGACACATTTTCAGAGCTCCCCTGTGAAGGCCAGCAGGAGGTAGATGATGGGCAGCTCTGCAGCGTTTCCTCATGTCTAGGCTCCAATCTTGGCTCACTATTTCTGAGAGTCCAACTCCTCTAGTTTCCCACTAATGAGGAGCCATTGCTGCCCTTTTGACTTGTTTGTGCCGTATCTCCTGTCATCATTACCATTTTTATGACTATTGCGAGCGGCAGCGTGCTGCTGCCTAAGGCTCATGTGATGTTGGTTCCTACAGAGGAGACTCAGTTTAATAATTGAACATCCTCACAACTGAACTTAAGTGTCGCCTGCTTTTTTCCAGACCAGCTCAAAAACAAAACGTTAAAGTTCAAATCGTTGAAGCTGCAATGATTATCTGTCAGTGAAAGCAGATTTTTACCACTAATTCTCATTAAATTAGGTTGAGCAGAACATTTTATGACCCCCCCCACCACTAAGGTGCTCAATGTTAATGAACACTTTAATGGCTTCACAATATTCAGAAAACTTCACAGTAAAAAGTAAAATAAAACTACAAAGTAGAATCATTATTTACACAGTGGTGGAGTCTCACAAGATCCACATCCTTAACACTGTGTGTTTGTGTGTATAAAATATAAACATATTCAAAATTATACATGTAAAAGAAAACCTTCAATTTCCTCCATTTGTTTGGGGAGCTGAGTGATTACTGGTTCTGATCTTATCTGCTTGAAATGTTTAGTGCTTTATGAGTTTTATTTCTAGAAGTCGTTACTCATTAACTGAGCAACGCTGTGCTTTCTTGTCTCAAAGGCGGTTAAATCTAAGAAGAAAAGAGTCCTTAGAAGGTTAATCAAACTGAGCCTTTTTATTCCAGCCTCATTCCCGTCTGGATTTTATTTACTAACTGTTGTAGATATTTTGACATTAAAACTTCAAATACCTCATCGTTTTCAAAAAGGGCACATGTATAGCACGTGTTAACATATCAGCTAACGATAGATATCATATACAATTTAGCTAATACGCCAACAATAACATTACATTTTTATAACTGGCATATTTTCTTGTATTAGCTGATCTGCTAGCATAGCTAATGTTAGCCTATCCGTTAAAGAGGGCAAACAAACCAAATATTAGCACATTATCTAACTTGCTACTATCTTATGATAGCAAGTTCTAACCATACAAGAAGATAATAGCATTTTAGCTAAGCGCAGTGTATAAAATGATGTTGATGTGACAGTGTGGGGTTCTGTCGTTTGCCTCCGACCGATCATACATCTCGCCTACTTGGCCAAGAGGAAATCCCTTTGGCTGACTGCTTGGTGTGTGACTTTCCGCCGGGATTCTGGGAGCAACCAACATTCAAATATTAGGAACTTAGAAAATAATAGCATCTATATCGTGGTCAGGATGGCAAATGGTTATGCTGCCATTAGCTAAAATGTTATTGGTAGCTTTTTAGTCAGTAACGCAAAAATAAAGCCACATGCTAACAGTAAAACGTTTGCTAGGGTTTGAGTTTCCCCGACTTCTTGTTTTATAATTGGTTATACATAATGACAGGATGTGTTAAATTTATATATTTTTATTGAATTTAATGCATTCATTCAGATTTTTAATGATTTTAAAGATCCTGAAAATATTAGCTTTCTCATAACACCTGAAAATCTTATAAACAGCAAAAACTATGGAACTAACCCTCAGGAACTATATCTGTATCAGAGGGGTTATAAAGACATGCACTTATACAAAAAGTTGGAGATTTTCATCTTTTCAGCTTATCCAGTATTTTTTCCTATCCGATATAAGGATGATGACGTTTAAATGCAGATTCACTGATCATGGACAGGTGGTCTTCACGGACACAGATCTCTCCAACACAACGGCCCAAATAAATGTTTAGCTTCTCACCAGAACTGACGGGCTCCAGGGCCTCCTGCTCAACCTCCACCTGATGGTAATGGCGGATGCAGACCCGGCTGTCTATCTGGTAGAGGAGGGCGGGACAGAGGTAGGTGAACTCACTGGGGGAGATGACGGAGTCAGGATGCAGGCCGTAGTAGGTGAGGAGCTGAGTCAGGTTCAAACACTGGGAGGACAGAGAACATGTTCCAAAACAGCAGCACATTGGAATACACAGCTGAACACTTACAAAACAGAATCATGTCCATATAACTGATACTGTGATTATGATTCGTGGTGAGGTCCTACCTCCTCATGCTGGTGAATCACTCCGCCTGTATGTACCGTTAGCCCTGATGAGGGAGCCGAACCCGGAGCCTCTCTCTTGTCTTTATGAGAGCCACTGTGATCATGATCATGACTGTGTTCATGTTGATGATCATAACTGTGTTCATGTTGATGATCATGACTGTGGTCGTGGTCACCAGTTGGAGGTGTTTCAGACGAAGGGATCTTGTTTGACCTTCGCTGACCTCTGACCTTTCCCTGCTTCCTGGTCCTCATTGCAGGATTTTCTGTCGGGGCTACAGACGGAGGTGCTAGCCTGTCTCTGTGCTCTTTATGGTTGTGATGGTCACTGCTGTGGTTTGTTGGACTCTGATGGGGAGCAGAAGACGGGTCTCTGTGGTTAGGCTGGACCTCTGGGTGCTGCTGTTGATGTTCTTCATCATGGTTGTGATCATGGTTGTGATCATGGGCATCATGATAGTCATCAGTGTGATCATGATCATGGTGATCATGCTCCCCAGTAGCTGGACTGGAAGCAGTCGTGTGGCTGCAGCGGGTGGGAACCTGTTCTGGAGGATGTGGATGGTGCTTATGGTCCAGATGATCATGACTGTGGACTTTACTGGAGGATGAGTGTGAGTGAAGCCCTTTCTGCACATCCAGCAGGTCTAGGTGGGCCACATGGTCATGACCGAGATCTTCATGATCCACACCAACCAGTTTAACTGCTCCTAAACCCAGGCTGTGGAGGAGACTCTCAAAACCCTGGAAGTCCAAGCGATCTTTCTGCCCGTAGCGCCTAAACAGCTGTTGGATGTAGAAACGCTGCTCTTCCTCTAGAGGTCCCTCTTCAGGACTGTTTGACTCGGGGGAAACGGTGGCGGAACGAACATACGGAGCCTCAGAAATCTGTATGTCGCTGTGCTGATGTCCGTCGCCTGCGTGGTCATGCCCTTCCACGTGACAATGGTTGCAGTGATGAAAGATGAATGTGAGAACACACAGGAAGCAGAATTTGGTGTGTACATGCACTCTCATTGTGCCCTTTTTATTGGTCCCCTGCAAAAAAAAAACACAGGGTCACTTTTATACCACAGTGGTGCAAAGAAAAAAAAAAGAGAAGCTGCTGGTGACCAAGATTCTAATTAATATTCTGGCAAATAAAGAGTTTAAAATGAATCACTGATTCAATGAGTAACTGAAATTCAGTGCAGCACGGATTTAGACAAACTGACGTTCATGTAGTAATAAGACACACCAGTAGTAAACACTTGTGCACCAACTTCCAATTAATTAACAATTATGTACAGAGGCATGATCTCGGTTTAACACTGGGGAACTGATGCACTGACATACAATGAACTGTTGATTAATGGTTTAATAGGATAAAATGTCCTCCACCAGATTAATTACTAACATCCACTAGAAAGGAATTTCTTTGGTGTTATGTTACAACCGCCACTAGACGGCGCTGGTTATTCTTAAAAAGAGCCTCATCAGTGTTTGAAAGAAAATAATACAAGAGCTGAGGCACTAGACGGGTGCAGAGTCTGGTCTAGGATTATTTATGCTGCAAAATGATCTTTATGTCAATTTTTCTGTAAATAGAAGCACTCAGGTTATCAACTAAATAGAGGCCATTTAGCCCTGCTGCATGGCTGAACAGCGCTGATTTCTCTGCTGTGCTCGTAGTTAGCGTCCACTACATTGAAACCAAGTAGCAAATGATCTGACAACATATCAGAGCAACATACCATCTTTTGAATGTTTTTCATCTCTGTACAAGGGAAATCCTGAGTGTTATCTTTTTTTAATTCAGTAACCTAACAGGTTCTTTTTTATTACATCTTATAAGTTTAACAATGTTTTTGTTTATTCATTCAGTACTTGATATAGCTGGCACAATACATTTTTAAAATAATTGACTTTTTTTGATTCAGCGCATTTAAAAAACTGTGATTTTTAAGAAAATGATTGCTTATCAACTAATTGCTGGTCAGTCGATAAGATCAGAGAACTTTTAATTAATTTAATTGATAACTTGAATTTCCAGTGAATATTAAAACACTGATTAAATCAAAAACAAACTAGCAATGACTCACTGACATCTAGATTCAATTAACCACTGAAACACTTGAGTCATCAAGCCAGTAATGCACTGATTCACTAAAGTTGAGTGACTGATGCAATGACTCAAATACATTAACACACAGAGTGATGCTCAGATTCACTTTACATTCATTCAAAACTCTATTACTTGATACTATTGATTGATCAAATTTTCTGTTTCTGTTTCTGAATCTTTAAGAAATTTATTTTTTTATTACACTAATGCAATCATTGGGCTTCCATAGCTCAGAGTGAGGTCAGTTCATCGTTTTTTGTTCATAACTGTTGCATTAGATCATTGTGTAATACCGCTAGCTGGAAACGTGTAGTTGGTTAGATTTGCATAGTTTTTAGCGTAAAAATCTGTCGCACTTTAATCTAAGGTCACCTCCAAGAGGGAATGACTGAAATAGAAGCCAGCCAGATTTTCCTTTCTTATCATCCAGCCCTAACTAACACACTGATGCGGTTTTGCAAAGGTAAACGTTTATTCACTAGAGAGTAACGAGTCTCCATACTATATTTTATGGAAGCAGCAGGAGAACCAGGATAACAAGCATGTAGGCAAACAGGACTTTCACAATGCAGCACCGTCATGTTAAAATAACAGTTGTAATGACCGAGGCGAGAAACATTGTGCAGCCCAACAAACTCTCCCATGGAGGTTTTAGAAACAAACAGCTTGTTTTCTCATACTTTAAAAAGCCTGAAGCAGTGATATGATTCCAGTCAAATGATCCTCATAAGTTCTCTGCAGAGGCCCGTGGGTGGCTGCAGCGTGAAGAGAGGGGGCGGAGGAAAAATAAAGGGAGGTCAGCTGAAGAAGAGGTGAGGCGGCACTCAGCATAGACTAGACACACACACACTTTTAGCTGCCAGCTTGTTAGCCAGGTTCATCGTGGAGCTTCAGAATCATCAATATTTAACAGTATTGATTTCTGTCTCTACACAAACACTGTAAAATAAAGGAAGTCACAGGAACAAATCAGGATTTTATACAAACAGCATCTGGACTTCAATCCAACCTGTAGAAAACAGCACTAGCTCATAACTCCACCAGGAACACGTGTAGACGACATGATACATCACCATCCTGATGCTGTGGAGCTCTGGAGATGACCAAGTCTGTTCTGTGGATTGTTTATTGTCGTGTTTTCTTTGGGGGGGGGGGTTGAGTTAATGATCCCCTGACTGCCAAGAAACAACAAATTTGAACACAAATCTTTGTCATTTCTACCTCTTACTTTTTTATAACAATTTTCTACACATACTTGAACATGAAGTAACAGAACAGGGAAAAATCAAGAGCATGAAAAGAATCGTCCCATTTAGAGTTTGTTTATAGAACAGATGGCGACATGTCTGGGAAGCAGGAGGTGGAAAGACGTAACAGAAGCAGTTACTTGTATCTTGCATAAGATATGGTTCCCTTCAAGACAGATAAGAAATGAGGGGTTCAAACAGCTGCTCAAAGTATTTACCCGCAGTCCCAGAAAATACTGGCCTTCCACGTCTCAGGTGCATGTTTACGTTCTTTGGACATGCTAGCAACACTACTACCGTTTAAATTACTGGTACTTCACAAAGGTTCTTTGGACTTAATTGGCTGTTTTTTAAGAATAGTTTTACCTACAGAAACGGTTTGGTTACACTGACCAGAGACTTGCAAATTACTCTCAAAAATACATTTAAGATCATGATAAAACCAAAATCTTGATTTCATATTAAGAAGAATCGTGATGTAATATTTTTGCCATATCGCCCATTCTCGCCAGAGAATTTCCGCATGTTTGGCCGCTACACTGAACTTTGTCATACTGTGATCATTTTTTCTGAGCTTATCCGCCTAATTTTAAATTTAGAACCAAATTATAATGTTAAACAAAAGTAGACTAAATCAATTTTTTATGTTCTCTCTACCAACACAATGAGCAAAATGATCCTATTCCTTGTTCATAGAACCACTTTTAAACATCAATATATAATTAAGGGACAATCTTCATTTTGCATTTGCAATTATGTACAATGGAGAACCAAGGCAACAAATCGTCATCAAAGACATCCCAGAACAAATCAGATCACTACTTGGACCTCAAAGAGAATGCAGCCGCTTCCGGCGATCCAAAAGCAGAACCAGAATTCAATCCAATGCAGTTTATTTCTATAGCACCAAATCACAACACGTCATCTCAAGGCTCTTCACAAAGACAATTCATTCAAATCACACAGTCAGATTAGT